>OZ038381.1:132761441-132924990 GCA_964036045.1 Eutreptiella sp. 'Long Island Sound 2002' | reverse complement strand
CCGAGGACCAGGACTCCTCGAGCCACGCGCGCCACTCCCGGATGCGGTCCTTGTCCTCCGCCCGGAGCGTCGGCTCGGACCCTGCCGCCAGCGCCGCGCTGAGGCGGCGGAGGGAGGCCAGCGGGGCCCAGCCTGTCGGGCGCGCCCCCCGGCTCAAAGTCCGCATACTCCGGGCCGAGCGCGCGGAGCCTGCCCAGGCGGCGCCGGAGGGCCGTCCACACCTGTTGCACTGCCCGCGGCAAGACGCCCGGCGCAGGACCTCCCTGAGGGGCCCCTAGGCAGCCTGGACGCGCGCCACCGGGCAGGTCAGGGGCCCCCCGTGTCGCGCCGCAGCTTGGGGCAGAGGCGCACCTCCCGAAGCAGTTGATCCGTGCCCCTGCCGCGGGGCAAGTGTGGTGGGGCCAGCTGGAGGGTGGCCCCGGCCGGGAGGGTGTCCGGAGTGTTGTCCGGGCAGGCCAGGGCGAGGAGCGGTTTCCTCCGCGGTCGCGGTCGAGAAAGGCCCAGGCGCGGTCCACGTCCCCGGTAGCCAGAGCCCTCCGCCACCCCGCCTCCATCAGGTCAAGCAGGCGCTGTACAAGAAGGAGCCGCTCGTGCTCCTACCGCTAGGCCGGCACCAGCGGTTTGGGACGAATGAACTTGACCACCCGCTGCGACGTCCCCTTCAGGTGAATGTCAAAACACACACGGGTGTGTCCCGAGATTGCCCCTTGCGGCAGCCGTTCCGCCGCATGGAGCACCGCCGCCAGGCGCGTGTCAACCAACAGGCCGTCAATGCGCGAGGGCCTTGTTCCCTCTGGGCCGTGGTACAAACACAGAGGGTCCCTCCCAAGGGCGGTCGCCAGCTCGAGGTCCGCATCCGCCAGCCGGCGCGTCACGAGGGATGCCAAGACTGACGGCGGCGCCCGTAGAGGGTAATTCAAGTCAAAGTTGAAATCCCCCCCACCAGCTGCGGGGCCGTCCCGTGCCGCGCCACATACTGTGTGGCGTGGTCCCAGAAGGCGCGGTTGAGGGCCGGCTGGGCGGATACGCCAGATGCTGCCTGAGCGTGCAAGGTATCCGCCGCCCGGCCCAGTCCAATCAGGACGTGGCACCAGCGGGTGGAGTGCCAGAGGGTCTGGGCCAGGGCGTCCGACTCGGTGCGGGGCGCCCCCTTGGGGGGGAACACTTGTCTGGCCGGGATGCCCTAGCGCACCAGGATCCCCACCCCCCCTGCCGGAGCATCCCAGATGCCCCCCCCCCCGGGATTCCAAGGGGGCCCCCCAGAATGCTTGCCAGCCCGACACCCCGGCTTGGGCGCGCATCACCCGCTACGCCACCGCCGTTAGGCGGGTCTCCGTGATCAGCACCACGTCCGCCCGCCAGTCAGCGACCGTGTGCCAATGCAGGCGCAAGGAGGTGACGTTTGCCAGCGCGACGTGCATGGGGCCCGGGTGGGGCTCGACGTCCCCACACCTTAACGATAGGAGGGGGGGGAAGGCCCAGCACCGGGGGGGGGGGGGAGGGGCGGGCGGGGGGGCGGGGGGGGGGGAGGTGCCCCGGCCACCGTCCTGGTCACGCCCGGCGCCAGGAGGAGCCGCACTGCCGCGGCGGCTGCGCCCCCTGCTGTACCGCCAACCACCCACGATAGCGTGGGGCCCCGTGCCACTGCCCGGGCAGGCCCCCGCCCCCGGGGGGGACCTTGTGCCATCGCCTCGCCCTGGGGCGCCCTCTGAAAAACCTGTAAATGCGGCCTAAAACATGCTTTACATACCTTGGATGGCCATTTTAGGTGATCACAGTATCAAAAAAACAAGTTTCGAAAACTTCAATTTTTGACCAGCCCAGGGTGAAAAACTGCATAAGCAGGTTGTGTACCAATCCCTTGGAAGACACCCCCCCCCCCCCGGACCCAATACCCAAATAGGGTGAAAATCATGTAAATACGGCCTGAAACATGCTGTACATATCTTGGATGGTCATTTTGAGTGATCACAATATCGAAAAAATAAGTTTTGAAATCTTCGATTTTTGAGCTGCCCAGAGTGAACAAGTGCATAAGAAGCGTGGGGGGGCGGGGGGGCTCCACAGGTCATCCACCAAGCAATGATGTTGGATGTGCGTTGGACTCGTGACCCAAACTGGGTGCCAATCCTTCTTCAAATGCCCAAGCGTACAACTTGCACATGGATTCAGTCTTAGTTCTAGTGCCCCCCCCAAAAAAGTGCATTGTATCATGCAAAGTAGGGAGTAGGGTCCTAAAAGAAGGGAAACAAACAAAATGGGTGCGGAACCCCTAAAGTATCGCGTGTTCCCCAAAGATGGGGTCACAAAATGGTTACATTTGGGTGGGGGTGAACCGCACCCCCACACAGCCACTTTGGGAATAAAAGATACCCCACAATTTATGAAGGCTTTTTGTTGCGCCCCCAATTTTGGTCATGGGCCCCAAGACACTTTTATGGCCATGCCCCCTTTACACCCCCAAGCCCACAACCTTGTGCAACACCTTGGGGGCTCTCCTTTGAGATAGCTTGAAGCGCTGCTAGGCAACAGCCACGGCCCTGCTGCACTGGGATCTCCACTTTGGGGAGGAACTGGAATGGCTGCACAACCCCTACTATATCAAGCATCCCCCCCACACACACACTACCCCTGTGTCCACTAGTCACAAGGGGGAGGGTAAGTCCTGTCGGCAAACCAACGAATTTGTGTGCGGGGTCATTGTTGCACCCAAGTCCCCGTGTACGGACCAAAAAGCAGGTGGGTGTCTGAGTGTGGGCTCTATTTATGCTCTTTCATCATGTGACTCAAACGGTGGCAGCAGTGACAACAATGAATGGACTGCTCACGTGCTTCAAATATTTCTGAAGACCTGTCCAATTCTCATGTCTGATGAACTTCTTTGGTGGGTGGGTGGTGAGGTGGGAGAAAGGCTATGCAACAACCCCCCCCCCCAACCCCCACGGAGGTTGGACTATTCTGGTTCCCTGGGTTTCCCCTAATTCTATTGCATTCGGCAAGTCCAACTCGCAGAGAATCTATCCAAAGCAACACACGCCCAAAACAAGGTACAAACTACATAAAACTCTATTGCCTTCGGCAAGTCAACCTCGCAGAGAATCTACCCCGAGCAACACACACCAAAAATAGGGTGGAAACTACATAAATACGGGCTAAAACATGTTTTACATACCTTGGATGATCATTTTAGGTGATCACGGTATCAAAGAAACAAGTTCGAAAACTTCGATTTTTGAGCAGCCTAGGGTGAAAAGCTGCATCAGCAGGTTGTGTACCAATCCCTTGGGAGCCCCCCCCCCCCCCCCCCCCCCCCCCCCCCCACCCGGTACCCAAATAGGGTAGGAAACACGTAAATATGGCCTAAAACATGCTTTACATACCGTGGATGGTCATTTTAGGTGATCAGGGTATCAAAAAAATAGGTTTCAAAAACTTCGACCTTTGAGCAGCCCAGGGTGAAAAACGGCACAAGCAGGTTGTGCACCAATCCCTTGGGAGACCCCCCTGCCCGCGCGGACCTGATACCAAAATAGGGTGAGAAACACGTAAATACAGCCCAAAACATGCTTTACATACCTTGGATGATCATTTTAAGTGGTCATGGTATCAAAAAAACAGGTTCCGAAAACACTCTGATTTTTGAGCTGCCCGGGGTGAAAAACGGCATAAGCAGGTTGTGTACCAATCCCTTGGGAGAACCCCCCCCCCCCCCCCCCCGGACGTGATACCCAAATAGGGTGAAAACATGCTTTACATACCTTGGACGGTCATTTTGTGTGGTCACAATATCAAACAAAATAGTTTCGAAAACTTCGATTTTTAAGCTGCCCATAGTGAAAAACGGCATAAGCAGGTTGTGTACCAATCCCTTGGGAGTGCCCTCCCCCCCCCCCCCCGACCTAATACCCAAATGGGGTGAAAAACATGTAAATACGGCCTAAGACATTTTTTACATACCTTGGATGGTCATTTTAGGTGGTCACAACATCGAAAAAACAAGTTTGGAAACCTTCGATTTTTGTGCCGCCCAGAGTGAAAAACGGCATAAGCAGGTTGTGTACCAATCCCTTGGGAAACCCCCCCCCCCCCCGACCTAATACCCAAAAAGGGTGAAAACACCGAAATACAGCCTAAAACATGCTTTATATACCTTGGATGGTCATATTTTGTGGTCATAATATCATTGAAATGAGTTCCGAAAACTTTGATTTTTGAGCTGCCCGAGGTGAAAAACTGCATTAGCAGGTTGTGGGCCGGCCCATTCACTAGGCCATTATTGGTGGAAACAGCCATTTCGCGTCTTTGGCACGGGCATTGGACCGGCCCTCGGCAAGGCTAGGGACTGCAAAAAACGTCCTTCCATATCCTAGTAGGCATACACTGTCATAACATCCCCCCTCACATCCCTCAGAGTGGGTACCACGGGGTCACCGAGGTCGCCAAAACTGCCAACATAGCAAAATGGCTGAAAAGTGCATCAACTGCAGCAGCGCTCGTCCCACTCCGCCCCATACAAACAAACCCCATGGAGTCGGGACCCGAAAACACTTTTTCGGCTCAAAATCGCAAAAAACCAAAACGTTCATGATTTTTGACCCAAAAAAAAGGGGGGGGTCATTTTTTGACCCACCCCCACCCCCCCACCCCCCCACCCCCCCCCGATTCCCTGAAAACCTGAAAAAGTGGGTTTCAAGTGGGGGGGATCTTGGGGGGGGGGGGGGGGGTCTAGACGAAAAACTCATTGGGTTATGCGTTTATTGGACAAAATAATGATTTTACAAGGGGTTAAACGAGCAATTCAACCCCTTGGGGTAGGGTACGCGAATAGGCCCAAAAAGGCCAAAATGGGGGGGTATGTGTCGGTTTCCCTATTACGCCTGCCTGGCTTTGATCTAACAACCTCTGCGAGGTGATTTTATTGGTGGGACAGTTCGCTGCCGGCAGCGGTCCTCTTTGCAGGGGACCAGCCGTGGCTCCGGCGGCCTCCGGGCATGAGCGTGGCTCGCCACGCAAGGAGCATTTTCAACGAGGCCGTGCGGGGCAACACGGCCAAGCGGTGGAATGGCGTCGCTGCTCGGAGGACAACGCAGTCGGATGCGAACAATCATCGTCGGTATCTGGTGACCCGCAAAAGTTTGGATGCACTAGGATGCAACGGCGAGTCGCTGCTAGTAATTACCAGAAACCGGGTATTTTTGGGCATTGTTGCATGGCCTTCGGGAGGCTTTTTGTGGCCTTCCTGAAGGCCTAGGTGGGAAATCAACCCCCTGAGGTTGCAGGGAAGGTACAGAAAATTCTGTACTGCAACCGGTGTGGCGTGCGGTTGGGGGCGCACAACGCACCGGAAGGGGAGGAGGCCGACAACCTGTTCTGGGCCTGGGAGCGATATTGCGCCGCTGCTTGCGTACGTCATGGAGGACCCCACGTGGCAAGCGGTTGTGGGGCTGCGAACATTGCTACGCACTTTCTACTCGCCAATTCTGGTTGTGCCACGCCCTTCGTGCTGACCTGTTGCTGCTGTGTTTCGGGAACACTGCTGCGGGGAGTCGGGGTCGCACTATTTGTTGTTCCTCGAAGAGTACTGTGATGCCATGCTTGGGAGTGCGGATGCATGTGGGGTGGGATTGGCTGCTGTGTCGGGGGACGTTGTGGAGAGCACGAATTACATTTTGAAGAAGGGATACAATGGGCATAGTTCCAGGGGTGGGGGTGCGGGTAAGAGTGCAATGGAGAGGGAAGCAATGGTCGTCCAGCAGGTTTGGGAATGGCGGTTTCTAACCTTTGACCTGCCGTTGTTGCACTATAACACCCCACACACCGCGGCATGCACCGCCGCTTCAGTTCTAAGCACCACCCCCCAAAGACCCTCCACCCATGCGCCCTCTCCGACCCAGCTTTATTACTCTTCGCCCATCCATGGACACCGCCGAGCTGAGGAAGCTGCTAGAGGAGAGCCAGAAGGCAACCCTCGCCCTCATGGCATGCTGTCTGTCTACTGTTGTTCGCGGTCATATTGCGTTCATAATTCGGCGTACATAAAACCGAGACTGCCGTCATAAATGAATTATGAACCGGTTAGGGACAGAAAGAGGAGGAAGAAGGAGAAGAAGAAGGAGGAGAAGAAGAGGAAGAAGGCGAAGAAGGAGAAGGAAAAGAGGAAGAAGAAGGAGGCAGCGGGGGGGCGAGGGGGGTGAAGAAGGAGGAGGCCGCGACCGACATCGAGGAGGTGAACGCCGAGATGGAGGACATGGTAGTGGAGGGGGACGCAGGGGGTGGGAGGGGGAGGGGGTTTTGGTTCTGACCCCCTGGTTGAGGGGGGGGGGGGGGATGCATGAGGCCTGAGCCACACCAACCAGCGCAACGTGCTGACCCCCCCCCTGGGGTGCAAGAAGCGCTGGACAGTGGGTACTGCCCCGATGCCCCCCTTTTTCGGAGCCCCAAGGTGAATTACATCACCCTATGCTGGGCATTTCGCCGCCTTTTGCGGCACCGCAGCCGCAACAAGGGTGCGGGGCGGGCTTGGCGGTATACAGGGGGGGCATGGGCATGGAAGCCCCTGCCGGGAAGACCTCTGTCCCCCATTCCGGAACCAATTGGGGCTGGGGATTTGACGAAGGGCAAAGTTTTTACGGGCCCACGAGGGACCTTGATGCGCGGCTCTCATGGGGAGCTGTGCTTCCTCCACTGGGAGGAAAGGGGGTGGGTGAAGCTGCAGCGCTCCGGGCGCAAGTTGGAGTGTATCCCCCAGTGGGAATCCATTTTGGGGGGGGGGTGTATGACCCGGGGCAGGAGGCCTCATACGAGAAGGCCGTCAAGGGCCTCACCATCACCCGCCCCATCAAGCCCCTTGGCTAGGCAGCCCCGGCCACCAGCAGCACCACGGCCCCCACGGGCGCCCCCCAGGGCACCCCTCCCAGCACAGCTGCGAATTTGCGGACCGCCCTGGGCGCGATGGGCAGCGTCGAACCAAAGCCGGATTTAGACGTATGTGCGTTCATAATTTGTTCATAATCCAGCGTTCATAATTTAGCGAGTCTTCACTGCTCATTTATAAACCATGAACGCGTTTTATAAACGCGTTTTATGAACGCATTTTATGAACGGCACTGCCACAGGTCATGGACGTAGAAGTGAACCCGGCGGATGTCGCGGGGGTCCGCATCCGCTACCGGCTGGGCACCGCCGAGTTCAGCATCACCCTCTCCGCTCTGTACCAGCTGCTGCTCCTCAACCAGCAACGGGGGTGCGCTATCTTGTCCGGGTTGCGGAAGTGGGAGCGCTCCCGCCGCCTAACCGACACATGGGCGGTGAAAACGCCCTGCTGGGTGAGCCTTGGGGAGTTGGGGTGGGAGGGGTGTGCTGACGAGGAGATCCTGCTGTCCAATTATGGGTTGAGCCCCCCCCACCCCCGGCAGCCCCCGCAGCACTTCCCCAGCAAAGTCCCCTGCCAAGAAACCCAAACCCCCTGCCTTGCCCCCCCCCCCCCCACCCACGCAACCCAAAAAGCCCCCGCCGAAGCGCAAGTCCTTGGAATCGGTAAGCAACTCATCGTTGGACCAGGCAGTGCACCGTGGACATGGGAAGGGGGTGAAGGGGAAGCAGCCGCAGCAGCAAAAGCGGCACGAGGAACCCCCCTCTTTGGAGGGGGATGAGTCACCTGACCCCGTGCTTGGTGACCACGTTTTTGTGCCCTACACCGATGGTGTCTACCCGGGGGTTGTAACCTCGGTTGTGGGGGGGGGGGGGGTTGTGTGTGGAACACCCAGGGGAAAAGGAGATGTTTCGGGTTGAGAGGCATCTGTTGTATGCCTCTCATGTTGTAGCAGGGACCCATTGGGAGCAGCTGAAGGCTGCGACTGAAGGTAAGAAGGCGGCCAAGGCCAAAAAGAAGCCTAACCCCAAACCGGACGCTGCCCCGCCGCCTGAGCCGTCCCCCAAGCCAGCTAAGCCTGAGGCTAAGCAGACCCCTAAGCCCAAGCCCAAAGCTGCCCCTGAGGCGGCACCCATGCAAGTGGATGCCCCAGCGCACCCCTCAGCCAAACCCCGAGCCGAACCACCTGCCCAAACCCATGACGAGTCCCCGGATGGGGGCGAAACCCAAGCCAAGGCCCCCCTTTGGAAGGACCCGACAAGCCCCAGCCCTGAGGTTTAGGGCGGCAAGAACAAGCAAGGACAAGGGACAAAGAAAAGCAGGGAAGTGGACAGAACAGATTGAAAATTGAGATATGTTCTAAAACGCGTTCATAAAACGCGTTCATAAAACGCGTTCATAAAACGAGTTCTGAAATATGAATTGAATTATGAACCAAATCATGAACAAGGGAGGATGTTTCCATAATTTGCAAAAACCGGTAAAAATGGCAACTTTTCCAAACAACCCCCGGTCCACAAAAAAAACTCACCTCGAGGGTGTTGACCCAACCCCCCAAGTTTTGAACGAAAATGGCCCATGGGTACCCTAGCAAGAGCAAAATGCGTTCATATTTCATAAAACCATTTATGATGAACAAAACTACCTTTCATACAGGTACCCAGGATACTTGTACTAGGGAATTTGTGCGCACGCCCCCTCTTTTCCAACCTATACACCGGGGGAAATGTGCATGCCACCCCCTTATCCGGTTGGTAGTACAAGGAGTTTGTGCACACAAGGAATTTGGAAATGGTGCCTCGAAATGGAGACTGCAGCAATAGTGCGTTTTGCATGCAAGCTCCCCCGACCCCTGACCCAGACCCTCCACACACCCCCAGCAACAACACCACAGCTTTACTAGCATAACCATAAACGTGATCCAGGGTATGATACCCAACCAGCTGCGCCAAACCCAGCGGCCATTACTCGGTGCATACAGACATGCTCCGCCTCCTCGGCGGGGTAAAGCAGTGAGGGGGTTCTCACTAACAGAACATCAGCCGTGGTGGTGGAGTCTGAGGTTGCCTGTCCCTGCTTCTAGTCCCCCCCTCGCCCCCTCCGTGTGGCAAAACCAAAATTATAAATAACTTTGGTCTTGCATGCACGCCCGCCCTACCCGTGACCCGAACCCTCCGTACAGCCCACAAAACAACACAGCAGCTTTACTCCCATAGGGGTAAAAGCCATGTAATCTTCTCCTAGTTCACGGGAGCCATCCATGCTGGATGGACAATTTCGGGTCCTCTCCTTGGCGCCAAGTTCTCCGGGCGAAGTTAGGGGCCACACAGCATCAGCACATGGACGTTTCACGGGGGGGAAAGAGGGGGGGGGGGGGGGTCATTTTAGAGGTTTTGACGCAAAGTGGGAGGTTTTTCGGCCATTTTTTGATTTTCTCATGGATGTCAGTGGGTCTACTATCGAAAACATGGGACCCCTTGTCGTTTGTTCTTGTGCGGCACGCTGGCGCCCTAAGACTCGGCTTTGTGCACCACGCAGGCACTCTATCATTCGTTTCTGTGTGACATACAGGCGCTCTGAGACGTGCCGATGTGCGCCACCAAGCGCTCAGTCCTTTGTTGTTGTGCGCCATGCAGGCCCTATGTCATTCTTTGTTGTACGCCACGGAGGCGCGCTCTCATTTGCTTCTTTGCGCCATGTAGGCACTCAAAGTTGTGTGCGCCACGCGGGTAGGCGGGCAGGCATGCAGGCGCTCTGAGACTCGGTATTTGTTTGTGTGCGCCACGCAAGCGCTTTGGCATCAGCACCTTTGCGCCACCGAGGAGCTCTGTCATTCATTTCGGTGCGGCACATTGGTGCTCTAGCTTAGACGGCCCAAGTTGCCCCCCCCCCCCCCTGGACCCCGACAAAAATGTCACCAAATGACGGTCATCAAAAACGCGTTCTACAGGGGTGAACTTTTAGCAACAAGCAGCGCACCTCTGTTTCCCCTCGTTTTTGACTACCCCCATATACGTTTTGGCACTTGGCGCACAACACCAACTTGAGGCTGGGCTATGGGAAAAATAGTCAAATTCTGAGGAGGAACCCCACGGAATGCATGTGTGTCTATGCACGCTTCAATATCACTACACCAGCGGAGGCACTACTCGTCAACGCGTAGGATGTGACTCAAATTTTGTTCTACAGACATTGAAATGCTTAAGTTTGTCTGGAACAGACAGATCTTACCAAAACCTGCTGCACAGGGATAGTAATCACAAAAAGTTGTCTGGTTCCAGACACAAGACGAGTAACGTGGTGAAAAATTACTGTATTCCACAAAAGGACCCGTGGTCCGCAACAAAATGACATACAAAAGTGACAAAAGAGTGTCAGTCGCGTGTTGGTGAAGGGAAAATCGTCGAAATGGACCATTGGGACCCAGAGAGAAGACTTGCACGCCAACAGTGTGCCACAGTGATTACATGTTATGAATAGATACTGTGGTCACTGAGCAAGTTTACAACAAAAGTGTGCAATCAACAGCAATTGCAACAATGCAGGTTTAGCTCTTCTTGGAGCCATTGAATCAGTCCTTCCACACATGGTGCTGGGACGCACAGCATAGAAGGTAAAAAATGGCAGGAAAATGCTGAGCATATTGCTCACGATATTTGGGGATGCTCAGCATTCATGCTCAGCAAATGGGACTCATATTGCAGGGTTGATCTCGGAAGTCCCAGCCAAAATTTCTTCCGAGCTCCCCCGGCACGGTCGGCTGGGAAGCCCATGGAACATTCCTACCGATATCGGTTGCGTTTTGGGGGGCCGATCTGGCTGCCAAAACTTCCGAGCATGCTTCTGAGGGATTTCAAAAACTTCCAGGCGTTTTTCCATCGGTTTTTTGTACAATGAACTACGCCGTTCTTGGTTCCCAAATCCCACACCTCAGCAAAGAAACACACAAAAAGGCAAGCATGACGGTTCACTTAACACCTCTACTGCTACCGGAATCCACTGAGATTAGACGGCCTGCCCCATTGTTAGAGGGTGGTGGAGGGTGGGAGAGGGTTGCGAGAGCGTGGGAGAGGGTTGGGAGACGGTTGAGAGAGGGTTGGGAGAGGGTGGGAGACGGTTGGGAGAGGGTTGGGAGAGGGTGAGAGAGGGTTGGGAGAGGGTGGGAGAGGGTTGGGAGAGGGTGGGGGAGGGTTGGGAGAGGGTGGGAGAGGGTTGGGAGAGGGTGGGAGAGGGTTGGGAGAGGGTGGGAGAGGGTTGGGAGAGGGTGGGAGAGAGTGGGGGAGGGTTGGGAGAGGGTTGGGAGAGAGTGGGAGAGGGTTGGGAGAGGGTGGGAGAGGGTTGGGAGACGGTTGAGAGAGGGTTGCAAGAGGGTGGGAGAGGGTTGGGAGAGGGTTGTGAGAGGCTGGGTAGGGTTGGGAGAGGGTTGGGAGAGGGTGGGAGAGGGTTGGGAGAGGGTGAGAGAGAGTGGGAGAGGGTTGGGAGGGGGTGGGAGAGGGTTGGGAGACGGTTGAGAGAGGGTTGGAAGAGGGTGGGAGAGGGTTGGGAGAGGGTTGTGAGAGGCTGGGTAGGGTTGGGAGAGGGTTGGGAGAGGGTGGGAGAGGGTTGGGAGAGGGTGAGAGAGAGTGGGAGAGGGTTGGGAGGGGGTGGGAGAGGGTTGGGAGACGGTTGAGAGAGGGTTGGAAAAGGGCGGGAGAGGGTTGGGAGAGGGTTGGGAGAGGGTTGGGAGAGGGTGGGAGAGGGTTGGGAGAGGGTGGGAGAGGGTTGGGAGAGGGTGGGAGAGGGTTGCGAGAGGGTGGGAGAGGGTTGGGAGAGGGTGGGAGAGGGTTGGGAGAGGGTGGGAGAGGGTTGGGAGAGGGTGGGAGAGGGTTGGGAGAGGGTGGGAGAGGGTTGGGAGAGGGTGGGAGAGAGTGGGGGAGGGTTGGGAGAGGGTTGGGAGAGAGTGGGAGAGGGTTGGGAGAGGGTGGGAGAGGGTTGGGAGACGGTTGAGAGAGGGTTGGGAGAGGGTGGGAGAGGGTTGGGAGAGGGTTGGGAGAGGCTGGGTAGGGTTGGGAGAGGGTTGGGAGAGGGTGGGAGAGGGTGGGAGAGGGTTGGGAGACGGTTGAGAGAGGGTTGGAAGAGGGTTGAGAGAGGGTTGGAAGAGGGTTGGGAGAGGGTTGGGAGAGGCTGGGAGAGGGTTGGGAGAGGGTGGGAGAGGGTTGGGAGAGGGTGGGAGAGGGTTGGGAGAGGGTGGGAGAGGGTTGGGTGAGGGTGGGAAAGGGTTGGGAGAGGGTGGGAGAGAGTGGGAGAGGGTTGGGAGGGTGGGAGAGGGTTGGGAGGGGGTGGGAGAGGGTTTGCAGAGGGTGGGAGAGGGTTGGCAGAGCGTTAGGAGAGAGCCCCTGGTTGTGAAAATCTGAAATTGTGGGCCCCTATAGGGGGGCGGATAGTCGAGCTCACTTTGGAGCCTTCTAATTCTGTGATGGTGTGGTCAAATCCCACAAAACAAGGTTCTGATGAAAGCTGGTGGTTGGGGCTTTACATAGGGCCCCTAGTTGTAAAAATCTGAAACAGTGGGCCCCTGTAGGGGGGCGGATAGTCGAGCTTACTTTGGAGCCTTCTAATCATGTGATGGTGTGGTAAAGTTCCACAAAACAAAGTTGTGGTGAAAGCTGGTGGTTGGGGCTTTACATAGAGCCCCTAGATGTAAAAATCTTAAACAGTGGGCCCCTATAGGGGGGCGGATAGTCGAGCTTACTTTGGAGCCTTCTAAATGTGTGATGGTGTGGTAAAATTCCACAAAACAATGTTGTGGTGAAAGCTGGTGGCTGGGGCTTTACATAGAGCCCCTAGTTGTGAAAATCTGAAACAGTGGGCCCCTGTAGGGGGGCGGATAGTCGAGCTCACTTTGGACCCTTCTAAATATGTGATGGTGTGGTAAAGTTCCACAAAACAAAGTTGTGGTGAAAGCTGGTGGTTGGGGCTTTACATAGAGCCCCTAGTTGTGAAAATCTGAAACAGTGGGCCCCTATAGGGGGGCGGATAGTCGAGCTCACTTTGGAGCCTTCTAATTCTGTGATGGTGTGGTAAAATTCCACAAAACAAAGTTGTGGTGAAAGCTGGTGGTTGGGGCTTTACATAGAGCCCCTAGTTGTAAAAATCTGAAACAGTGGGCCCCTATAGGGGGGCGGATAGTCGAGCTCACTTTGGACCCTTCTAAATATGTGATGGTGTGGTAAAATTCCACAAAACAAAGTTGTGGTGAAAGCTGGTGGTTGGGGCTTTACATAGAGCCCCTAGTTGTGAAAATCTGAAACAGTGGGCCCCTATAGGGGGGCGGATAGTCGAGCTCACTTTGGAGCCTTCTAATCCTGTGATGGTGTGGTAAAATTCCACAAAACAAAGTTGTGGTGAAAGCTGGTGGTTGGGGCTTTACATAGAGCCCCTAGTTGTAAAAATCTGAAACAGTGGGCCCCTGTAGGGGGGGGGGGCGGATAGTCGAGCTCACTTTGGAGCCTTCTATCGCTGTGAGGGGGTGGTAAAATTCCGCAAAACAAAGTTGTGGTGAAAGCTGGTGGTTGGGGCTTTACATAGAGCCCCTAGTTGTAAAAATCTGAAACAGTGGGCCCCTGTAGGGGGGCGGATAGTCGAGCGCACTTTGGAGCCTACTAAATCTGTGATGGTGTGGTAAAATTCCACAAAACAAAGTTGTGGTGAAAGCTGGTGGTTGGGGCTTTACATAGAGCCCCTAGTTGTAAAAAACCTGAAACAGTGGGCCCCTATAGGGGGGCGGATAGTCGAGCTCACTTTGGAGCCTTCTAATTCTGTGATGGTGTGGTAGAATTCCACAAAACAAAATTGTGGTGAAAGCTGGTGATTGGGGCTTTACATAGAGCCCCTAGTTGTAAAAATCTGAAACAGTGGGCCCCTATGGGGGGGCGGATAGTCGAGCTCACTTTGGAGCCTTCTAATTATGTGATGGTGTAGTAAAATTCCACAAAACAAAGTTGTGGTGAAAGCTGGTGATTGGGGCTTTACATAGAGCCCCTAGTTGTAAAAGAACTTAAACAGTGGGCCCCTGTAGGGGGGCGGATAGTCGAGCTCAATTTGGAGCCTTCTAAATCTGTGAGGGTGTGTTAAAATTCCACAAAACAAAGTTGTGGTGAAAGCTGGTGGTTGGGGCTTTACATAGAGCCCCTAGTTGTGAAAATCTGAAACTGTGGGCCCCTATAGGGGGGCGGATAGTCGAGCTCACTTTAGAGCCTTCTAATCATGTGATGGTGTGGTAGAATTCCACAAAACAAAGTTGTGGTGAAAGCTGGTGATTGGGGCTTTACATAGAGCCCCTAGTTGTAAAAATCTGAAACAGTGGGCCCCTATAGGGGGGGCGGATAGTCGAGCTCACTTTGGAGCCTTCTATCGTCGTGATGGTGTGGTAAAATTCCACAAAACAAAGTTGTGGTGAAAGCTGGTGGTCGGGGCTTTACATAGAGCCCCTAGTTGTGAAAATCTGAAATTGTGGGCCCCTATAGGGGGGCGGATAGTCGAGCTCACTTTGGAGCCTTCTAAATCTGTGATGGTGTGGTAAAATTCCACAAAACAAAGTTGTGGTGAAAGCTGGTGGTTGGGGCTTTACATAGAGCCCCTAGTTGTGAAAATCTGAAACAGTGGGCCCCTATAGGGGGGCGGATAGTCGAGCTCACTTTGGAGCCTTCTAATTATTCGATGGTGTGGTAAAATTCCACAAAACAAAGTTGTGGTGAAAGCTGGTGGCTGGGGCTTTACATAGGGCCCCTAGTTGTAAAAATCTGAAACAGTGGGCCCCTGTAGTGGGGCGGATAGTCGAGCTCACATTAGAGCCTTCTAATCATGTGATGGTGTGGTAAAATTCCACAAAACAAAGTTGTGGTGAAAGCTGGTGGTTGGGGCTTTACATAGGGCCCCTAGTTGTGAAAATCTGAAACAGTGGGCCCCTGTAGGGGGGCGGATAGTCGAGCTCACTTTGGAGCCTTCTAATTATTCGATAGTGTGGTAAAATTCCACAAAACAAAGTTGTGGTGAAAGCTGGTGGCTGGGGCTTTACATAGGGCCCCTAGTTGTAAAAATCTGAAACAGTGGGCCCCTGTAGGGGGGCGGATAGGCGAGCTCACTTTAGAGCCTTCGAATCATGTGATGGTGTGGTAAAATTCCACAAAACAAAGTTGTGGTGAAAGCTGGTGGTTGGGGCTTTACATAGAGCCCCTAGTTGTGAAAATCTTAAACAGTGGGCCCCTATAGGGGGGCGGATAGTCGAGCTCACTTTGGAGCCTTCTAATTATTCGATGATGTGGTAAAATTCCACAAAACAAAGTTGTGGTGAAAGCTGGTGGCTGGGGCTTTACATAGGGCCCCTAGTTGTAAAAATCTGAAACAGTGGGCCCCTGTAGGGGGGCGGATAGTCGAGCTCACATTAGAGCCTTCTAATCATGTGATGGTGTGGTAAAATTCCACAAAACAAAGTTGTGGTGAAAGCTGGTGGTTGGGGCTTTACATAGAGCCCCTAGTTGTGAAAATCTGAAACAGTGGGCCCCTATAGGGGGGCGGATAGTCGAGCTCACTTTGGAGCCTTCTAATTATGTAATGGTGTGGTAAAATTCCACGAAAAAAATGTGTGGTGAAAGCTGGTGATTGGGGCTTTACATAGAGCCCCTAGTTGTAAAAATCTGAAACAGTGGGCCCCTGTAGGGGGGGGCGGATAGTCGAGCTCACTTTGGAGCCTTCTAATTCTGTGATGGTGTGGTAAAATTCCACAAAACAAAGTTGTGGTGAAAGCTGGTGGTTGGGGCTTTACATAGGGCCCCTAGTTGTAAAAATGTGTAACAGTGGGCCCCTATAGGGGGGCGGATAGTCGAGCTCACTTTGGAGCCTTCTATCGCTGTGAGGGTGTGGTAAAATTCCACAAAACAAAGTTGTGGTGAAAGCTGGTGGCTGGGGCTTTACATAGAGCCCCTAGTTGTAAAAGAACTGAAACAGTGGGCCCCTATAGGGGGGCGGATAGTCGAGCTCACTTTGGAGCCTTCTAATTCTGTGATGGTGTGGTAGAATTCCACAAAACAAAGTTGTGGTGAAAGCTGGTGGTTGGGGCTTTACATAGAGCCCCTAGTTGTGAAAATCAGAAACAGTGGGCCCCTGTAGGGGGGCGGATAGTCGAGCTCAATTGGGAGCCTTCTAAATCTGTGTGGGTGTGGTAAAATTCCACAGGACAAAGTTGTGGTGAAAGTTGCTGATTGGGGCTTTACATAGAGCCCCTAGTTGTGAAAATCTGAAACAGTGGGCCCCTATAGGGGGGCGGATAGTCGAGCTCACTTTGGAGCCTTCTAATCATTCGATAGTGTGGTAAAATTCCACAAAACAAAGTTGTGGTGAAAGCTGGTGGCTGGGGCTTTACATAGGGCCCCTAGTTGTAAAAATCTGAAACAGTGGGCCCGTGTAGGGGGGCGGATAGTCGAGCTCACTTTGGAGCCTTCTAAATCTGTGATGGTGTGGTAAAATTCCACAAAACAAAGTTGCGGTGAAAGCCGGTGAAAAGCTGCAGAAAGGGAAAACTTTGCCCCTGAGCCTGTGTTGTGAGCAAGCAGCGGCCTAGTCTTAATACTATTAGGAACTGACACTGAGCGAGTGGCAGTTGTTTATTCTTGTAAAGCAAGCAACAAGGTGTGGTTACCGCAAGGTGTGAGCGAACCCGCCTAGTGGACAAGACCCTTGGTTAGGACCCCGGGGTGGTCCAAAACCCAAGGGGTTCTAACACCACCTACGCGCGCACAGCCTGACGAGCAACCAATATGGTGGTGTTTTGTTTACCTTGGTTTGGGCGAGTGGGCCTGTCTTCCCCCCAGGAGAAACCCTCGGCCCACGGGTTTCCTCCTTTTTACCTCTCAACAACCAAAATCAAATAACGATGGACCCCAGCTGCACAGAACTAGCCCCATTATCTGCTTTGGGGCACAGCAAATCAAAATTGAGGTATCCGGGTCTGCGAGAACTAGCCCCTTTATCTGCTTTGGGGCACACCAATATCCAAATTCAAATATGTCCATCGTGCTCACACAATACCTGTGTGGTTACCCTGCTTCATAATACATTCTCTGACAGCACAGCAAGCAGCAGAATGGGGTCTGAGAAAAGAAGGGTGGGGGGGTGGGGCAACAAGCAGTGGGGCAAACACAGCATCCGTCCCGCAATTGTGGTATTTCTGCAAAGGGGGGCAGGGGCAAAAAAAATAATTTTTGTGATTTTTTTTGCGGAACCCATTTTTGGGAAGGGCACAAAGCCAAAAATTAATATTTTTTTGCGTCTTTTTTTGCGGCAAAACAACACCTTGGACCAGGAATTCATTATTTCCGCAAATAATTAGGATTGGCACGGTAATTACACCGGAAACTGCCAACGGGAGGACGTGCCCACGGCCCTGGTAGTAACTACTTACCCAATTTACTTAATTCCACACGAGGACGGGCCCCTAGCCCTGGTTGCCCCTGGCCCTGGCCCTGCCCTAGAGGGAGCGAAAGGCGGGCGGATGGCCCCACCGCGTGGCCCTTGTTCCCGACACATACTTGCAGAGGCAGGTGCTGGGGCAGGGGCAGGGGCATGGGTATGGGCAAGAGCATGGGCAGGAGCAGGGTCTGCCTGTTACCCTAAGCCTCCCTTCACGAGACCGTGGGGGTTCACTATGGGCTGTGGGTGCCCGGTTTCCCTCATGGGTTCCGCCCCCCTAGTCTGATGTAGGGGGCGGAGCAAAAGTCTGATATTGGGGGGGGGGGGGGGGCAAAATCCATGCACCTGTCCAAAAGGTTCCCGCCCACCTCCCATCACACCATTATGCCTGGAACTCATCATTTCAGATTGGGACAACGACATAGGTTCATTTGCCACCCTAGAGGGCAGAACATCACGTCTCAGCGTCCTGAACCTGTTTCTTTCACCCCACGGGATGTGTTTACACTGGATTACCTCCCACGGGTAGTTAAGCCAGCACAACGCTGAGACCAGTCTGCTACAACATACCTGGTACAGATGTGGGTGGCTGGAGATCCTGATATAGCGAATGAATTCACCTCTCACCTATGCCACTCGGATGTGCCTGGGCACATTGGAATCCCAGGGGATGTACTGACACGCATGCGTGTCCTTCCAGTGCACACAGGTGATTAGAGGGTTGAGTGACATGAGTTGAGATCCACAAAGTGTGCACTTGTCATTGGCTGACTACCAGACATGTCTATTGCAGGTGACAAAAATGTTTTGGGCACAACAAGGGAATACAATAGTGAGTCTACTCAAAGGGGCCAAGGTGAAAAAGCGACACACACGCAAAAAGAAAACCACAAAAGCAGGCACAAAGCTTCACAAGACACAAAGGGCAAACAGTCATAAGCTTGAGTACAGTGTTCTCCATGCAAGTTTGTAGGCAAAGCAGGCACCAAGGATCAAACTGCAATTGCACATGTCAAAACCAAAAGTGCAAATTCACAAAGGAGCTCAAAGGGGAAGCAGTCATAAGCTTGAGCACAGTGTTCTCCATGCAATTTTGTAGGCAAAGCAAACAAAGGGTAGACAAACATTAGCTTCAACGTACTGTTCTCCATGGCATCTTGCAGGCAAGGTAGGCACCAAGCATGCAACCAAAGTTCCACTACGTTCAGGCTGAAAAAAATTTTCCGAGCTCCCCCGGCACGGTCGGCTGGGAAGCCCATGGAACATTCTTACCGATATCGGTTGCGTTTTGGGGGGCCGATCTGGCTGCCAAAACTTCCGAGCATCTTTCCAAAGGTTTTCGAAAACTTCCAAGCGACGGACCGAAGCATATCGCATGCACGCCGGTACAGATTTCCTAAAATTGCCACCGGTAACCGGACAATATTAGTCTCTCTTTCAATGTTCTGTGCTGGGCACCGGTGGTACATGTGATGCCTTAAACCCAATCTTGGCCCTCTTGGAAGCAGACGACTGAGAATCGGATCCCGCAGCTGCAGGCTCATCAGGAGGTGATGCATGGGCTTTTTTGCTGCCTTTGCCTTCTGTCTGGGATGAACAGGCTTTGTTCTCGTCTCCCTTGCGTGTGACACCACTTTTTTGCTAGGGCCCCGTGCCTGCTTCGGTGTACAATACAGAGCATTGTCTAGGGTGGCGCCCACGTCTTCCACTTCATCTGAGGACTCTTGCTCTCCCTCTGCCTTCTCAGGCACACAGCTGCAGTCCACAGGGCAACCCTCCGCGAAATTTTCAAACACTGCATTCCAGGAAATTGAGCTCAGCCCATCAGCGATGCGTAAATTGCTGCATGCGAGGGTACCAACGTCTGCAAAAGGCTCCTGCTCCGTGGGCAAACCCAATACCACACTAATGGGTACCGGCATGCGCATTGCTAGACTGCAGGCCAGCTGTACAGAACCACTCATAACCAAGAACCATAGGGTAGTTGCTTCTGAGGGTACTGCATCTGCCAGGTGGTGCATGACAAACCCAACAACCTCCGTACACAGCTGGTTCACCATCGGACCACGAGAAAAGGCAAAGTAGCGAGGCACCTGCATAAGGGAACACTGAGTCTGACACCCCTACTGGTGCAGCTGGACTGGCCAATGTGGTGTGGTTCCAGACAATTTCCCACAATTCACCCTTCTCAGGACGCATTCTGCCTTGTAAGTGTCTGGTTCCATACAAACTTTAGGATTTAACGGTGCACACAACGTGACTCTGGTAGCAGGCAGCAGGTAGCAGGAGCTGACAGCAATACCTTCTTGGGTAGCGGAATTTTGGAAACGACAGACAGCTCAGTGAATCCCATCGAGTACTGCTGTGTGAGAGATCCCAGAATAAAGCAAGCCGCGCAAATTGTTGTCAACCCCTCGTTGTCGTGCAACTTTCGGAGACCATCCAGCACTCCCAAGACGTCACAAGCCTCGCCAACAATGAGAACAAGCGTCCCAAACACCAAATTGCGACTGACAACGGAATGGATGCCTTCCATATGTCCCTTTGGAATTTCAACAATGATGAGGCAATACGGCATGTTGGCCACCGTAGAGTGCAGCGGAGTACCAGGTGCCATCCCAATGATATGCATGACCCCATGCAGGGACTTGCTGTCAGTCACCCCCGCCTGTGGGGCCTTAGACCCAATGTTCACGGTGATGAAGTTGACATCAGCAGCAATCTTCACGTCAGGGTTCACAAGGGGACGTTCAGGGCGTCACAGAGGGGAGCGTACGTGGGGTCACTCCAGATTGGAGCAGTTACGACATACTTCCAGGGGGGCCAGCAGTTGTGCTTAGACCACTTCCAAGTGTACGTCTTGAAGGTGACATGGCTCTTCGACAACAGACACTGTTCACAACGGGCCCGTTCTGCAAGCATTTTGGGCCTGGGGTCAACCAAGTCGTTATCCGGGTGGCAGAGATGATGTTCCCACCAGCGTGCAGCCTTCAATTGCTTTGCCTTCTTTGTAATCATTGGCAGTGACACATTGCTGGAGCCCATGTACTGTGTAACCTCCTCAAGGTCTGGTGGGATGAGGCCTTCCACCACTTCCAAAAGTGCAACTTTACTGGCAGTTCACGCCTGTCCAACCCACCGACAGCAGCCACATCCTTATCCCCCATCACTTGCACCCAGGCGGCAATCGGAAACCAGGCTTTTCAGACAGTGTCTTGCAGAGCAGACATTGCACATGCGTCCTTGGCCAGGAAAGTTGTCCCATGCAACAACGAAGGCTGTCACAGCTGTCTGGAACCAGATACTTGATGTATTTCTACCATCACCAAACTTCACTTATGTTCTGTTGCGTGTGGTACCAGACGTTTGGCGCAAATCAATCCTTCGCACACCAGACCGTGTCCCGTTTGCGTACGGAACCAGGCGCAACTTTCTTTAGCTTCGTCAAAGTGTGTACCTGGACCTCCACGTTTGGAACCAGACAACTAATCAGTGGTGCGGCCTGTCAAAGCAGAATTCCTCTTGTTGTGTCTGATACCAGGCAACACCTAATTATTGACACCCATGAAACGGAGATCAGGTCCTCTTATGTCTGGAACCAGACCACAATCTGCTAAACAGCCTTGTCATTCGAAAATTGGCTACCACCACACAGTTCGCGTACTGCCACCCTGTGCAGGCCCAGGCATACCAGTGTCCCCTCCTTCAGTGTATAGCTACCCTTCACGTACAGCACTCTCAGGTGTTCTCGTATGGATTTCTCCTCCGGTTCATTGCGGTCTAGCTCAACACGCAGGAGTTCCATCCGTGTAGACAGCTTTGGCAAGGTCGTGGCAGACTGCACAGCCTGTGATACGACGGGTGGTCAGAGCAGTTAACCCTCCGCCCCCACAAATGAAGCGGCCAGTCACGCAGGACAAGGGGCAGGTCATGATGGATGTCACAGTCACGGGATATTTCCCCGGTGTGGGAAGGTAGCATGCATTGTCACAGTGCACTGTCACAGTCGATATACCTGTGACATGCCAGCGATTGACTCTCGTATGTGCAGAGTGACATCGGTACGAACCACTTGAGCAGGAAATTGCACTGCCCATGTTCGCGGTTCCAAATGGACATTCATATACTCCCTTGCAATTCTTCGACAGGCCTCGGCGATATGCTGCCCCGATAAGATCCAGTGCTGCCCCACTGCATCACGCCACACTATGCTTCAAATTTTTGCTGCACCTGGTGGATTCCTGCGTAGCTCTGTCATCTTGTCCTGGACAAGATCTTCATCCAGCACTCTGATTTGACCATGCTCCCTTTTTTTGTCCCATTGCAGTCTGCTGATTGGCAGCAGGACCTCGTGGTCTTAAGGATGGTCACCAATTTTCAGTTGACCATCTTTTCCCTTCGGTGGGTCACCACGTTTCCGCTTGGACTTGGTTGGGGCATCGTCCACGGCACTGAATTTGGATGCCAGATCAATTGAGGGGTCTGCACAGGGTTCAGTGCTACCTTGCGTAAGGTCAGGCATGTTGGAACCAACTGGGCGCAAGACGCGAAATGACACAAGGGCGGGCCGTTGGGCAATGTGATTTCAACTTTCCAGACTTGCCGACGTGAGCATACCGTTTCCACACTCAGACCACATCATGCTCAATACAAAGGGGTGTAAAAAAAACAGTGTGTCTGGTTCCAGACTGAACAGTTTGCTTTTGGAGTGTGCAACGGGTGCGAAACAATTTATTGCCCGGTTGCAGACAAGCATGTAATGTTCTGGCAATTGATAGGGCATAAACAGTCACTGTCTGTTTCTAGACACATATGCAGTATAATTCCGACTTCGCAGGCTACCCAATGTGATTCTAGCGTTTCCAGAAACAGACCAGATGACCTTGAAGACAATGGAAGGCACAGAACACGGTCTGTCTGGTTCCAGACACAACAGCTTGGCTTCAGAATATGAAATGGGTGAACAACCATTAATTGTCTGGTTCAAAACGGGCATGTACTCTTCCGGGCACTAGATGGGGCACAAACAGTTGGTGTCTGGTTCCAGACACACATGCATGCAGTGTTTATTTTGGTGGCTTCTTGAACCGGGTATTCGGTTGGTCAAGGTCGCATGCTGTGGTTTTGCGGAGAAACAGGGATGTGCAGCAATGCAACAGTGCACATACGTGCGCATCCCATCAGTCCACCGCTACGTTGGTTGACAATAGTGGCCTCTGCTCGGGCACCCCAGTGCTGTAGTAACCAACTCCAGCCCTGTGTCTCGTGCCAGACACACACCTTTGACGCATCTTGGCCACGTGGGTGGGGTGTTAGCAGTCCATCGGATCATCCTCCAGACTCACAACCTCAAACTCCTCCATTTCTTGCAGTAGGACAACAGGTGGTGTTTCATCGTCCTTTGCGTCCACGTCCACTATCAAGTCCCCCACAGACCGGTGTGAACTTGAATGCTAGACAATTGCAGCTTCTTGGGCCTCATCGTCATCATCTGCTACTACAATTGCTGCATCCCGCACCCGCTGAGCCTGTGCATCTCGGCCTGCATGATGGCGGGGGTGTCTGCCTGGACTGTTCCACTCAACATGGACCATGCGGTTCGTTGTAATGGCCAACAGGAACCTGCGTAGCCGTGACGACATAATCGCAACCAGTCCACGGCGAATCTGCCCCCGCGTCTTCTTTTCCCCTCGCTTTGGTGCGTGCCATGCGCAAAAACACGTCCAGTGTCTGGTCAAAAGTCTTCATCTGGGGGTATGCGCGGCACCTAGATCCAAGACGACTCAACATGGCCTCCAGGGGCTCCTCGGCATAACAACAACCCAGGACGGCGTCATTCCAGGGCAACCACAACAGAAGGGCAACACATTGGGTGCGTACGTAGGGGACGTCGCAGTCAGTGTCCATTGTCAAGGCTAAAAGCAATATCAAACTCAACTCCAATAATTTGCGGGCCGTACGGCCTGTCCCTGCTGGTCGACCATCCAAACTGCAGTCACGAACTAAGTTTCCAAGGAGGAACGCAGCTAGAATGTAGAAGTGCAGGAGGTTCTTCAGTCCACTCAACCATACGAGCGGTAGCTTGCGGGCTGCCTCTGGAAATTGCATAATTGAAGTCTCCTTGTGTACGATGCGGTCCTCAACGTTGTGTATGGCTAACAGTAGGGCACAAAATTGCTTCTCAATGTGCAACAGCTTCGGGTGGCACATGATCTCGTCATCTACCGCGGGCACTTGCTACCCAAGGTACCCCAATATGGGGAAGAACTTACGGTGGATCATAGTACACACATACTTATAAAGGTGCCAGTAGCCGTACAGCATCGGGAGAGTGGCATAGTGCTCGGCCAACTTAAAGGGGTTGTATGTCCGATTGCACACGAACTTGGCGACTCTGTAGAATATATTGTCATCCATCAGGAGGGGCATGACGTGGCGTGTGTGAACCTCAATGGCTAGGCATTGTTCCATGATGTGGAGCAAGTCCTCAGTGGAGCAGGAGACCAGGTCGGCTAGCGTCAGGGGGTACCATTGCAGTGAGCGAATGCTATCTCAGTGCACATCTAGTGGAACCCGAACGTATTGGGCCTCTGGTGGATCTCGCCTCAAAGCGTCCACCGCTCGTGGGAATTCCCGGAAACTGGCTACTATGGCCTGTGCTGTTTGCGGGATGCGTTGGAGAAGATCGTCAAGTGTAGGGAAACCCGGGTACATAGCAATCGCAGTTGTATGCAACACTAACATGGGAGTGACGTTCAGACAGCAATTAGGTCGTACCGGGTCACTGCAGTACCGTCTGCGATACCAGTTGTCAAACTGCACCACCACGTGCTTCCCTGCCATTGATCTCCAGATGGCGTTTGTTGTGGCATGTGCCTGTTGCCCCAAAGGCGGTAACCGGCCCGCAGCAAAACCTGCATGTGACATTTGTGTCCGCATCCCCCTGGATGCACTTATCAGTGAGCCAACAGCCTTTTCCTCTGGCACAGCGATCTTCTTACACAATTGCATCATCGTGTACACCTGGCGTGCAAACACTCCATACCACCTTGGCCACGGTGATTGCCCATGAGCTTTAGTAAACCTTGCCGTACTGCGTCTGGTTCGCCGGTTGACCCTCGTCTGTGCGCAGGAATCCACAAGCAGGGCTGCACCTAGTTCCTCATTGCGTAAAGCGGCGTCCATAAGCTCCAGCGGTGTATCAGACTTCCCTCCGCGTAAGAAGTCACGCAGAAGACCAAAGGGATCTGTTGCAGCATTGGTCACCTGGCTCATCAACAGTGGAACGGAACTAGACGAAACAAAACGGTGAACAACAACGAAACAAACCTGCTCAGTGTCCATACAATTGGTGGACAGTGTCTGGAACCAGACACCGTTCAATAAAATGTGTATCTTAATCACGGAATTTCACCAAAATGTTTGGAACCAGACACAGTCTCCATATTATGGGGGTGTACAAAAGACGTTTGACTTTGGGAACAGACACCTGGTGCCCCCCCCCCCCCCCTGAAAGGGTGTAAATTGTTTAGTTTGTTGCAACCAGACACTGCGACCTCAAAAACTCCGTTTGACAGGGGTGAAATTTCAAAGAGCGTGTGGTTCTGGACACTTTTCGAAATTCCAAAAGAAGGGTACATAGGTGGACAAAGACAACACAGCACAAAGCAAAACTTGTTCACTGAAGCGTAAAAATTGACCATGCGCAGTCACCTGGGTTTGTGTGCGTGGATATGAGAACCACAAAAACAGGTTATCAAGCAGTCAAACCTAGGTACGCCTCTGAATGACTAAAAAACAGGCTATGAAATTTCCCACCGGCCGAAATGGTCCTTTTTGGGTGTTTTGGCCCAATTTACCGGGGTGGGCAACTTGGGCCATCTGAGTCTAGGACCCGCACTTGTGCACCACAAAGGCGATGTGTCCTCATCTCTCTGCGCCATGCATGCGCTCTGAGCCTCGCTTCTGCGCACAAGGCACGCGCTGTGTAATTTGTTTTTCTGCGCCGCGGAGGCGCTTTGAAACATGCCCCTGTGCAACACGCAGGCGCTCTGTCGTTCATTTTTGCGCACCACGTAGGCGATTTGAGACTCGCTCGTGTGCGCCATGCAGGCGCTCGGAGAGTCGCCCCTTTGTGCCATGTGGGCCCTATGTAATTTGTTCGTGTGCGCCATGCAGGCACCTGAGACTCCCCTTTGTGCGACACGGAGGCGCTCTGTTCATCGTTTCCGTGCGCCATGCAAACACTCCGCGACTCGTGGCAGTGCGCGCCGCAATCATTGTGTCATTCGTTTCGGTGCGCCCCGCAGGCACCCTCAGACTCACCATTGCGTGCCACGCAGGCGCTTTGTCATTAATTTTCGTACGCCGCGCACGCGCTCTAAGACTCGCACCTGTGTGCCACGTAGGCACCCTGCCATGCAATTCTGTGGGCCACGCTTGTTCTCTAATACTTGCCTTTGTCCGCTAGTCAGATATTCTATCATTGGTTCCTGTGCGCCATAGAGGCACTCCGACACTTGGACCTCTGCGCAACGCAAGTGCTGTGTCATTCCTTCCTGTGCACCACGTAGGCCCTCTGAGACTTGTACCTGTGCAGCATGCAGGTGCCCTGTCATTTGTTTCTGTGCACCATGCTGGTGCTCCGTCATTCGTTTCCATGTGCCATGTAGGCACTCTAACACTCGAACCCATGGGCCGGGCTAGCGCCCTTTCATTCCTTTCCGTGCGCCATGCAGGCAATCCGAGACTCACTTCTGTGTGCATCTTAGGCACCAGGTCCTTCGTTTGCATGTGGGGTGCAGCCAAGGAAGGATGGCCTAGGAACCCCCCCCTTCCTAGGGTTTTTCTACTCCTACACGTTACGACGGCACCCGAAGACTTTGAACAAAAACACCACACCTTCAATGCACCTACTTTGGGGGACATTGGGTCCCGGGTCGGTGATGCCCAATTTTGGGGTGTTTTTGGAAACCCCCTTTTGGGCAAGAACCCCCCTAGGAACCCCCCTTCCTGGCCAGGAAGGGGGGTTCCTAGGGGGGTTCCTGGGCAGGAACTCCCCCCTTCCTAGACCCTTTTTGGGCAGGAACCCCCCTTCCTAGACCCTTCTTATGACCCTTCCTGTCCCGAGGCAATAGCACACAAATCCGTTCGCTGGGGCTTGAATCGCATTGTGCCACCACATTGATGTTGTCACTGGTCCACATGCCGCTTGCGTCGCTTGGCAACGGCTGCACCGCGGCCTTGCCGCGCCTCGTACCATTGCAAACCGACACTCAACGCATCGGTGTGCACCACGTGCCTCATTCCGAGGCGTGTGATGCGGGGTCGCCGAAGACACCAACCGCGCATCGAGTTTTTGAGATGCCGCTTGAACGGTTGGTTTCTGTATTCTGTCGGAATACTGCGAAAAATGTACAAAGTGCCAAAGCGACGGGCAAAATATGCGCTGTGAACACATGCCCAATGTACCCAACGGGTCACACCCCATTGCAATTTACCCCAACACTCCCCTAAACGGTCACTCGCGGACTCCAATTCCTTGAGTTCGGCCTGTGTTAGCCGATCCCTTTTGCGCCAGAGCGCGTGCATTCAATGCATTGATAATAACACATGCTTCATCAATAGGAAAAATTTAACGCCACCAAAGGCCACGTCGGGTAGGTTGTCCCGCAATACGGCCACAACTCGGCCATCTACTGCACTGTCTTCAAAAAACATTTTGCCACCTGTTATATCAAATTTTCCGGCCTTGGTTGGCTGGGGAGCCAAGCGCTCAGCATGCGGAACGTTTTTCACCTCATCCAAAAGCTTGTGAGACTCCAAAACCAAAGCTTTCCCTGCATCCCTTGCGGCACGGGCAACGTCGGGTTCACCGTTTTCAATCAAATCTTTCAATGTTTCATTGACTCGCTTAACAATTGCGTTCGCAAAAGAACATGACCCATGCTCCACGTCACCCACGCGGTTGCATGGGCCAATTGCCCTCAAAAATGAGCCCCACCTGCATTGGGCCGGTACAGAATTGGCACGTGCCAAGGAATCAATGCAATGGCAGCCTACCCAACATTTCCCCTTGTGATAATTGGCCGAAAGCATGGCCTTGCCATCACCTGTCAGGGCACATACACCGGGGATGCGATTCGCCAAGTGCAAAACATCCACGGTGGACAAAACATCCAAAACATCCTGATTAAGGTTTGCCTTAGTGTCAATGGCCCGGAGACAATGTGTGTCATCCGGTCCGTCCAGCGCCCACCACGTCGCCCATCGTCGCACGTCGCCTGCAGCTGCTACATCCTCTGACCAAACGGTCACGTGGATGTCGCACTTGGTGGCCGAGGTCTGCCACAGTGGAGTGGCATCTGCGCAAATGATAATCACAAGCCGGTCTTGACGAGGGATGTGAAAGGTACCGCATGTCCTACTCAACGTCAGCTGGCTTGGCACTACTTCAAGGAGTGGACATACAGCGGCAGATCGGCGCGATACCACCCCCGATGAAACCTCTAGGGCCGTCGCGACATATGGCAGCAGTTTGCTACGCCCCTCCATTAATTCCCTTCGTGTACCATTGCGCTCCAATTTTAACATGTTGCGCGTGGAGAGGCTCATTTGGTGTGCCGTTTGCAAAACTTGGATCACTTCCTCGGAGACATGTTGTTCGTCGTCATCACGCACCTCGTGGTTGTTGGACTCAATCACTATACCGTTACCGGTTGCGCGCACAACAATGTCGGCATCTCCAAGCACGGCGCCCACAACGTCGCGAATGTATTTCCGTCTCTGTCGCCCTGGACCCTTCCTGCACAGGAACCCCCCCCCCTTATTGCGCAGGAACCCCCCTTCCTAGACCACTTCCTGTCCCCTTTCGTCGCTAGTACTTCCGGTAGTTCTCTACAGGCGGATGTCGACGTGTACCCGCGGCTGGTCCTGAAGTCCGTCGATGAGGAGGAGCGGGCGGCCCCACTGCCAGTGGCACCATCGGAGGCTGCACGGACCGTGGATGGGCGAGCACCAAGTCTTCAAGATCCTCCGACATGGGTGTTGCAATCGACGCTGACCATCACTGACATGCACAGTCCTATGACCAGGCAGGGGGGCACGTTCTGGTTTCGCGACTGCGCACTAACCGTCCGGAAGGGGAAGGCAGCCACTGCCCTGCGATGGCGGTTGCCAGTGGCATGTACGGACAGTCTGGCCTAGCTGCCCCAGGGGCATGCAGGACATGGCAAGACGTACGTGGTTGCGGAGTACTTGTGCCTTGTTGGCCATGCCAAGGCCAGCAACACATGGTCGTTCTTGGTGTACAGCGAGCAGACCAGCTTTAAGACGCTGAAGAGTCCGGCAAGGCTGACGGGTTTGGATGCCGGTGTCCCCATGGAGGTGCACAACGCGGTTGACGATTGGCTGGAGAAGTACCGCAAGCGGCAAGAACAGAGTCAATTGGGTGGGCGCTCACACGTGAAGAAGGAGCCCGGCACGGAGGAACGTACTCAGCCACGAGCGGGGAGCTTCACATAGCTTCACCCTTGGGGGCACCACCGAGATTCCCAATGTCGCCAAGCCTGGACGCAGTTGCATCGCATGTGTGGTTGCAATGCCCCAATGTGACAGCAGTGTCCGAGAGGACCAGACTGTCTGAGAGGGGAAACACCAGGTACAGGAAGGGGGGGGGTTCCTGTGCAAAAAGTGTCTAGGAAGGGGTACAGGAAGGGGGTTCTTGTGCAGGAAGGGGGGGGGTTCCTGTGCAGGAAGGGGTCCAGGAAGGGTCCAGGAAGGGTCTTCCTGTACAAGAAGGGGGGTTCCTGTGGGGTTCCTATGACCCTTCCTGGCCAGGAAGGGGGGGGGGTTCCTTTGCAGGAAGGGGGTTCCTGTGGGGTTCCTGTGGCACATCCTGTGCACATCCTGCCCTCACAATTCTTGGCAGGCTTCCATTTTTTTCAATGTAATGCAAAAGGCCGTTGCAAATTTCCATGGGAGTGTCGTTCGAGTGACCCCGTATTGGGATCTGGAGGTTGATGCGCGAAGGGTCTAGGAAGGGTCCAAGAAGGGGGGTTCCTGTGCAGGAAGGGGGGGGGGTTCCTGTGCAGAAAGGGGGCTCCTGGGGGGTTCCTGGGATGGTTCCTGTGCAGGAAGGGGGGGCTTCCTGTGCAAGAAAGGGGCTTGGGGGGTTCCTGGGACAGTTCCTGTCCAGGAAGGGGGGGGGTTCCTGAATGACATGCACATGCCACAGCCCACACACGGTGCCCAATTGAAGCCCTCCAACGGCCCTCCCCTTGCATTGCCCCTGCTGCTGACCCTTGGCACGCAGTACTGACCATATGTTTGCCCCATTGCATTGTGAACCCCTCCAACCAAAGCCCTACGATTCAAAGGGGACAGAGTGTCAACCTGCTGGCATGGACACCAAAAGGCCTGCTCCTGTGCCACCTTGGTGTTCCGAACGATTGCCCCGGCGGCCATCAACAAGCTCGGGTCCACGGGTCTGGGCTGGGGTGGTGCCATCTCCATCCGGTACACCAAAACGTCACTGCTCTCCTCCGCACCCCGGGAGAATCCTCCAAAGCGGCCGTTCACCACCACCAGAATATTCCCAGGCGGCGTAACCAACAGGGCGTGGTGTTCCGATCTCGGCCAGGGCAGCCACTCGCTCTCGTGTGCATGCCCCACCAGCGGGCAGTCCTCCGGCTTGGGGGTTGTGTCAGCGGGAATCACATGTGGTGCGGGCGCTGCCTCGTAATCCCCGGTGTAAAGCGTCGTCCCATCCGATGGAATCAAACAGGTCACCATGTGCTGCAGGGCAGGGACACGACTCAGATCAGCGGCCTCGGCACTCCCCGCATCGGATGCTGCTGCTGCTACTTGCTTCAGTGTCGCACTTGCTGCACTCCATCCCCGTGTGACTGCGGCAAAGGAGTTGGACTCCACACCCAAAGCACTTCTCACTTGTCGGCTTCCGGCGGCATCCGTGGACTCCACAACTGACAGCGGCCTTGTGCGCCCAGAACGGGGGCGTGATCGCGTGCGTGCTGGCGTACGAGACGGTGTGCGTCGACAATCCACAGAACCGAATAATACGGCGGGACCCCGGTTCCGCATCCAATGGCAGGCCGCCTCCTTCATGCACCACCGTCGACCAGATCACCCAGAGGGAACCTCTTCTCATCGGCATGCGGTGGATGATCCAGGGCCGAGGGAACGCACGGGCAGACATCGCGACGAACTGCGCGCAGACCTCATCATCAGGGATGTCCATCGACAGAGCCCAGAACACGGAGAGGGCGATGCCATCCACAGGCAATGACGCTGCTGGGAAATCTCGGTGCGGCAGTTGGCGGACGTGGGTGATGGACTCAATGTAGCCCTGCATCATGACGTGCAGCGTCTTGCCCAAAATCGCCTCCAACTTGGCCTTCACCCGCGTCACCATGGCCGACAGGCACGGCACGTCCCAGAGGCGGATATGCTCCTCACCGTCCGGATGCTTCGCCATATCTTCCGGCTTCCCCCAGACCATCTTACGGTCCGGGGGGTCGTGAGCTCGGCCGGCAACACGGCGGTTGTGGTTGAAGATCCGGGCCCAACGCTCCTCAGCGATCGCTAGTGCCTCCTTGTGCGCCTCCTCCACCTCATACTCGGCAAAAAAACTCCGGATGAACAAATGCTGCAGGCCGGCAAGCTGACTGGGGTCGTTGTTCACGGCAGTGGGGCAATCACTCGGCAGCTCCAACAGCGGATCCTCGTGTGCGACAAACAGCGGCGTGGAGGTGACGGGGAGGGCAAGGAGCCCGCTGGCCGCATACGCACTCGAGACGGTGAGCTCGGGACCGTCTCCGTCCCATTCCCACGCCGAGCGACTGAAGAGCGAGTAGATGGGCAACGTCTCCTCACCGGACTGCCGCGGATCGAAGAGGAAGAGCTTCCGCTTTGCCGCCTCCTTGTGCCACCCCTCCAGAAACAAAAGAGGGCAAGGCAACAGTAGAGCAACTTCTTGCGCCACCTGGGACGCAAGCTGCCATGCCTCACGGCTTGTCAACGACGCACCGGTCCGAATGCGGTGTCGCACTCGGGAGCGATATTGCTGAGAGACTTAGTACCGTTTGGCCACGCTACTCAAATACTAAACCGGTACATTTGCATCTACAGGGGGTGGCGAAAATCGCAGGCTTGGGGTTCGTAGAAGCGAAGCGGAAGGTGGTCGGCGGCTCGGCGTCCAGAGGGTGCGCAGCCATGTAATGGCTATGGATACGCGCGTGGTCGCTGGGAAGGCGGGTCGACAGGGACTCCAGCAAGGAGGAGTAGTCCGCTCCGCTGGGCCGCACATGGAAAGCGGTGATCTCGGGGTTCCGGCGCACTGTCTCTGCAATAAGGTCTGAGAGGGCACAAGGGTCCCTGTCACGGAGGATGGACTTCGTGATGCGCACCCGGCTGATGCTCGTGCCCGGCGGCCACGTCACGGCAGAGTTGGTTGCGATGGCCGTGTCGTGGAACGTCTGCCCCTCCGGAAGGAAGCAACCACGCGTACCGGCCGGGCCTGTGACGGCCGCCATCCAATCCCAAGCAAACGGACAGGCAGACATTGCGAGAACCAGGCTGCCTTTGAGGGGCAAAAAGAGTCATAGGAAGGGGGGTTCCTGGCCAGGAAGGGGGGGTTTCCTGGCCAGGAAGGGGTCTAGGAAGGGTCTAGGAAGGGGGGTTCCTACCGGGAAGGGGTCCAGGAAGAGTGCAGGAAGGGTCTAGGAAGGGGTTCCTAGGGGGGTTCCTCCCCGAAAAAAGTTGACTCCCTTGGTCCCACACTGGGGTCGTGATAGTTCCTATACGCTTATTTTGACCCCCAAAACACCCCCCATAAGTGTGGTCCGTTACTTTATCGGTGCACTACCATGTCATTTGGAGGGGGGTTCCTAGGCCACCCTTCCTTGGCTGCACCCCATGCGCCATGCAGGCGCTCTGAGACTCACCTCTGTGCGCCACGCAGGCACCTTGTCGTTTGTTTCTGTGTACCACATAGGTGCTTGGCCCTGGAGACCTATGTTAAGTCCAACATTTTTAATTTTTGGACAACAATCAATACGTTAACCAAAATTTGACCCTTTTACGGGGGGCTTGAGGGGTTTAGATGGGAAAAACTGCACCCCCACGGGGTGCCTTACGGGATTGGGTGCCATTTTCACCTCGGGGGGTGGGGGGGGCTCACCGGTTTCCTTGCGAAAAAATATTAAAAATGGTCCTCATGTTTTTTCATCTTAATTTTGTAATGATTTTTTGAAGCATTCAAAATTCAAGTGTCGCAGACGTTAATATTAACTTGGCGCAAATGAACTATTTTTTGCAAAAAAAAAACGCTTCCTAAAAACCCCTACAAACACACGAAAGACAACAAATACCTTTTCATCCATTTGGGTACCGTTTTTGGCCATCATGGCCAGCTTTTGTAGTTCTCCACAGGTGGTGTCACCCGTTGGTGTGTGAACTGTTGTCACACTTCTTGGGACCCATCTTTGGGGTTCCTAAATTGGTGGGTTGGGTTAGGGCTTGGGGTAGGCTTGGGGCTGTTTTCTGGGTTGCCGTCAGTGGAGGGGTTAGTCTTGGGGTCAGTATGGGGGTTAGTCTTCAGTTCAACCTCACCCGAAGGTGTCTCGCGGCGCGGGTGGGGGGGGGGGGGGCTTGGTCTTGGGCTCCACGTGTTCATGGGCGGCCTCGAGGGAGGCGAGAGGAGGCTGCAGGCCCTCTGTATAGGTGGGTGTTGTCTGGGTCTTCCACCCAGACAACGCCCGCTTTCCTCCGTTGGACGCGCATGGTGCCCACCTCCACGTCCCATGAGTACGGGACGTGGACCTAGGTGCCGCAAATGGGGTCGTCGGCACGATCCACCCCCCCTTTGAAAGGGGGGGGGGGGTTGGGTTGGGGGCGGGGGTGGCCTCTGTGGCTTGGGGGGGGGGGGGGCTTTCTTTTTGAGGGGGGGAGGGCTCCATGTGATGAGTCATCTGCACCTGTGCGCCACGCACGTGCTCTGTTATTCATACGTCCAACCGGATTGGTCGTAACTATACCAAGTCGGAGGTCTGGAGCGATGGGTACCAGGCATTGACCAACCCGAAAGACCACCAACCATGGCCCCGGGAAATCACCGAGGAGGATGGCAAGCTTTACTCTAAGTGGTGCTTGCCAGTCCCGGAGTCCCGGCGGCTAGAGCTTTGCAAAGCATGGCACCACCATATGCTGCATCGCGGGGTCAACAAGCAGGCCCAAGAAAAGCTCCGGCGCTTCGGCTTCAACGGTATTGGCATGTGGAAAGTCCGGAAGGCCGTGAAGAAGGGTTCTGCAGTGTGTCAGGCATGCAACCCCACAAATCCCACTTCAGTGGGCCACCAACATTGGACACCTCCCCGAGCGACGAATGGAGAGTGTGGCATTGGATGTGTTCTCAATACCTGAAGTCCATATTGGCCGGGAGGTGGTCAGCTGTGTGGTGCTCTGTGTGGATCGACAGGGCGGCTACATTGCAGCTGCCCAAGCACACAAGAGGGGTGTGACTGCCAGAGAGGTGGCGGTGATGATGGTTCGCCACTAGCAATCCGTCTCGGGCGGCGCCATGTAGGCGCTGTGTCATTTGTTCCCGTGCGGCAAGCCAAAGGGGCACTCCAAAACTCTTACTTGAGCCCCGTGCAGTTGCTCGGTAGTAACATTCCGTGTGCCATAGAGGCGCTCCCACACTCACCCCGGTGCACCAAGCGGGCGCTTTGTCCGCTGTTTCTATGCACCATGCAGGCGCAATGAGACTCACCCCTATGTGCCATGCGCGCCCTCTGTCATTCATGTTATGTGCGCCACGGTGGTGTTCGGCAAGTCGTTTTTGTTCTTGACGCAGGTGCTCTTTCATTCCTTTCTTTGCGCCACGCAGGCATTCTATCATTTGTACTCGCGCCTGAGAGGCACTCTGAGACTTGCACTTGAGCAGGCGGCTAGCGCCTTGTCATTCATTTCTGTGAGCCACGCAGCCTCTTTGCGATATGGGCGCTCGGAGACTCGCCTGCGTGCGCCACGCATGTGCTCTGCTGGTTGTTTTCATGCGCCACGCAGGCGCTATGAGACTTGTTCCTGTGCGTCCCGCAAGCGTTGTGTCATTGGTTTCGGTGCCCAAGAGGCACCCTCAGAATCGCCTCTGTGCGCCACGCAGGCGCTGTCAGGCTCGTCTCTGTGCGCAATGCAGACGCGTTGTCCATTGTTTCTCTGCGCCAGGCAGACGATATGGGCTCGGCAATGTATGCCACCCAAACGCTCTATCCTTTGGTTTTGTGCGACATACAAGCACTTTGCAGGCGCTCTGTGCGTCACACAGGTGCTCCATCAATTTTTTTTGCATGCCACACACCTGTCTTGTCATTGTCTTGCGTGCCATGGCGGCACTGTGAGACTCATACCTGAGCGCCGCGCAGGCGCTCTAGTCTCATTTGTTTCTGTGCGCCATGCGTACACCATGAGAATCCCCTCTATGCGCCACGGAGGCACTCTGTCGCTTGTTTTTGTGCGCCACATAAGCGCTCTGGGATCCGCACCTGTGAGCCACGCAAGTGCTCCGTCATTCGTACGTGTGCGCCACGTAGGCGCTCTCCGGTTCCTTCCTGTGCGGCACGGTGACGCTCTAGGACCCGCACCTGTGCGCAACAAAGGTGCCCTGTCCTTTGTTTCTGTGCGACATGCGGGCGCTCTGAGACTCCCTCCTACGCACCGTACAGGCGCTTTGTCGTTCCTTTCAGTGCGCCGCGCAGACATTTCACCACTCGCCCCTGTATGCCACGCAAGCGCTCTGTCCTTGGTTTATGCGCGCCATGCACACACTCTTCGCCTCAATCCTGTGCGCTACGCAGGCACTCTGACACTCGTGCCTATGTGCCATGCGGGCACTTTGGAGTTTTTTCTATGCAGTACGTAGGCGCTCTGGGACTTGCTCCTATGCGCCATGCAGGCGCTTTATGACTCGCCCCTTGGGCCACACGGCCCCTATGAAATTTGTTTCTATGCGACACACAGTGCGACACGCATGCGCTCTGTGAGTCGGTTCTGTGCGCCATCCCAGTGCCCTCGGATTTGCCTCTGTGCTTCACGCAAAGGGTGTATGATTATTTTCTGTACACCACATAGGCTCTCTGTCATTCATCTTGCGTGTGCCGTGCTGGCACGGTGAGAGACATACTTGTGCGCCACGCAGGCGCTCTGTTTCTGTGCGCCACGCAGGCGCTCTGTTTCTGTGCGCCACGATGGTGCTCTTAAATTTGCCTGTGTGCGCCAATCAGGCGCTCTATCATTTGTTGTTGTGCGCCAGAAGAGCACTCCAACACTCGTACCGAAGTGCCACACAGGCATTGTGTCATTGGAATCTGTGCGGCATGCTGGCACACTAAGACTTGTACGTGTGCTCCATGATGATGATCTTTGTAGTTTCTTGCCCGACATATCGATTAAAAAGAATGTCAGTCACAACCCAACATTGCACCTCCCGGCTTGAGGCGTTCACCGATTTATCATTGCCACATGACCGACACATCATTGAGCATTAATACAATGAGCCAGTGGACATGCTAAGATTCTAAGATAGTCGTTGTGAGGAATGCCGTGCCAAGCAAAGTGAAGCCATAAAGACGACACACCTTCCATCATTTTTGTTGGTACAGCTGAAGCGCTTAGACATGAGCTGCGCAAGAATCCACAACCAAATGAAGTGTTGGATCCTTGGCCCTGGCAAAATCACACTTACAAACGGGTTGGCATCATCACTCATCATGGGTGTAAAAGTCTACAGGCCACGACACATATTATGGTTGGACGCTAACCAAAAATTGGATGCACTTTAATGATGAACATCTGGCAAGGAAACGGCGCAATTATAAGGATGGCAACATTTACATCGTAGCATATCAAAGAGACCACAACGGTGTGATGTACTATAGCCATGGTGCACATGCATCGCATGAGTATTGTGGAAAGCCCATGCAAGCAACAATGCCACAAACAGAACAATATCTTGTGAGCCAAGCCATGGCAAAGAAGTCAAAAGTGAGGCACCAAAAGAAGAGAAATTTACAACATTCACTCCATGTGTGCAAATCGTGTGCGAAGCGTCCTTGTACGTGAAGTGCTGCCACGCCTGTGGAAGGGGCACAAGAAAACAGGAATGAGCCTCCAAAAATTAACAATGTCATCTCTAAGATGACAGCGGAAGACTTGAATGCTTTGGGATCCTATTTTCAATTCCAAACTACTGCATTGTCCTGGGTATTGCATGTGGCATGGAACCCATATGAGGGGATTAGCAAAGCCAACGCCTGCTGGCAACACTACCTTATGCTCTTGGTGAAGCTACATCCTGGTAAGGCAAAGCATGGAATGGAAGAAGCTGCCAATGTGCAGTTCCAATTACTGCTTGGTCTACATGAAACATGTTTCATGGAATGATGCTTTCAATCAACACCAAGCATTGTGAGGATCAGTCTCATGAGCACTAAATATCATATAGAGCCTACAGCTAAGCAAAGCTAACGTGAGGAAATGGGTCACAAGTTCATCAGCATTCACAATGCAAATTTCATCCCTTCCATATTGCAACATGTGGCAATTCAAGTGTACAGAGATACCCCAGATTGTATACACAACCGGAAGGACATGACAATTTTGCTTTGGAATATTGGGTTCATCCAAGAAAAACTTGACACGGCAACATCAAAGGAGGACTCTGCATGGAGAACTATTGTCAAATGGCTCTTTAATGACTTACTTATATTCGATTTATGTCGTGTTAAAGTTGGAAAAGCATTGGCTTTAGGCCCTAACGCTAACCCTCAATTGGGCTGGCCGTTTTTCACCTGTTTCTCACCATCAAAATGTGCCTGTCATGGAGTCGCGGCTTGTCATTGCAGAACACCAATGGCGCAATTTGGTAACACCATCTTGGCACAACAGCTTCCATCCAAAATTCTCATGATGAAATGGCCAAAAAGTGGCTACAAATGGTTATTTTTTGGCACAAAACCGCCCAAAGGACAATGCCACGGCTTGCAATATGGCTCAACAATGGCTCGTTTGTATCCTTTTAATGCTCCGTTCGTTGTGAAAAAAACAGTCATCTCATCTGCAAATAGCAGCCTGGCATAGCGGCTTCCGTGTTGAATTCTCAAGACAAAATGGCCAAAATTGGTTAAAAGTGGCCGTTTTTGACCCCTTTTTTGGCCATTGAGAGGAGACATTGGCTGTTTAAGGACACCAAATTGGCACATGTTACCGTGGTGCTCGTCCTTCATCCTACATATTTCGACACCTCAAAACCACGAAGTTTACCTACAATGTTTCGAAAATTACCTACAAAAATGCGTGTCGTTTTCCCCCGGAATCTGCCTTGCGGCGGTGCTGGCTGCCAGTCCCGTAAAAACGTACTCATAGCCTACACAAACTGCACGTAATTTTACAGGCACATTTGACGGGTCATCTTGAAGGCAAAGCCTACACGAACTGCAGGTAATTTTAGGGGCACATTTGACGGGTCATCCTGAAGGCAAAGCCTACACGAACTGTAGGTAAACCGAGAAAACATGTAGGACAGTCCAAGGCTGTCAAAAACAACAACAGAAAACAGGAAACAAGGGTGTCGGGCACCTCCGAACAGTTGGGTATGCGGCCTAGGTGTTATCCGATAGTTCGCACCGCCCCAAATTGGCATCAGGGTCACATCGGTTGGCTATGCGTGGCCATGGGTACCACACACCGCAAAGCGGCGGCCCTACATCCAGCACGCAACAAAACAAATCTGCTGTTGTTGTCCATCAAATTTGCAATTCAAACTCCTCCCGTTCGGACACCATGTGCACAGCTAGAGACACATCGGACCACCCTGCCTCATCCAAGTCAATTGCAGATGCAACGTCTTCACCAGCACTGATGTTCACTGATTCACTGCTTGTTCCACTGCTACTGCTACTACCGCTGCCGCTGTTGCTATTGCTACTACTATTACTGTTACTACTGCTATTGCTACTACTAGTGCTACTAGAATTGGACCCAATAGTAACTTTGGGCGTGGTCCTTTGTGTAGGCATTGAGGGCAGGTCCTCACTGCTGCCGGCGTCACAATTACTGGCACTGCTCTCCTCCTTACATACTGTGCCCTGCAAAGCCACACGGCCTTGCGAACAGGGTTTCTGCGTCGCCTCCAAAAGCCTGCTTCCGATGCAGCCTGGCTGAACTCAGCATTAGATGCCATGGGTGGCTTACGGCTGCTGCTACTGATGTCCACCGCTCCCTTTTTTCTCTCCTTACTAGACAAAAAGACGCGATTTCTTGTGGACGGGACCAAGGCCCAACGCTGAAACGTGGTCATATCAAATGGCTTCCAGTGCCGTGTGCCGGAGGCAAGAAAACATGGTATGAAAATTATGTAGGACGAGCACCACGGTGACATGTGGGGGAAAAATGCCTCTTGATATGCCTATCAACATTCAAAATGGTTGCGGTGTGACACGGTACGTGGGAGAAATAATTTTTGCTGGGGGCCTGCTTGCTTGCTTGCTTGTTGCTGGTTGCTTGTAGCCGATTTATTATTATGCCGGGGGGACTTTAATTAACAAGAACTTCAAGTATTCAAAGAGTCAATCATCTACACATCTACGAGAAATATTTCAAGGAAATAAATGCCTTGAATCTGTGGTGAAACCGAGGAGGGGGTAGCGGGAACCCCCCCCCTTCTTGGATTGGGTTGACCCCGACTCCAAACCGAACACATGTAGGTGGTGGAAGTGTCTTTTGTGGCGCCATTTGTGCATGTTTAGTTTTAGGAAGGGGGTCCGAGAAGTCATTTTGAGAAGGGGTTCCTGATCAGAAAGTATGCCGAGAAGTCATTTTGCGAAGGGGTTCCGAATCAAAAAGTGCCTCTGGGAGCCCCGGGAAGGTCCGAGAAGGCAAATGCAAAAACGGCCCATTTGGACCGTTCGGCCCGGGACCAAAAATTTTCCACATGTAGGCACCCAAGCGGCTATTAAAACACCCCCCATCCAATCGGACCCAAGGCCATGCTATTCACTTCGGTTCCTCTTTTGTTCTCTATCTCTCCCCGTGGATGGGCTCCCAACACGTTTTAGCCCAACACCCAATCCATACATGTTGAGAAAATGCCGCATGCCCCTCACAAGGAGACGCGGATTCTTCACCGACCATCCCCAAAAGCAGCTTTGGATGTGCACTTTGTAGGCCGAGTTCCTCCTCTCGGTCGGCGCAGAACTAAAAAAAAAACATTGTGCGGTACTTCCGCACAAACCACCCACTATGGCACACATTCCAATCCACCCAAACCGTTGCCTTCCACCCAATCACCATGGGTACAAACGCCGCACCCCCCTGGGCCCAACTAGTATTGAGAATGTTTGAAATTCTGACGCCGCTGCCCAATAATCATTTTTTGAACGGATACATCGACGATGGGCTAATTTTGCACCCCCGTGAACACTCCTCTGACCTGGAGCAGGTCCTGCAACAAATCTACCCCCCAGACCTACCGCTTGGAATGGAACATGTGGGTCAAACAACCAAAGTGGTTTTCTTGGAGGTATGTTTCATGTCACTCAACCCTCAAACCACCTGTGTGCACTGGAAGGACACGCACGCGTGTCAATACATCCCCTGAGATTCAAATGTGCCTTGGCACATCTGGGTGGCATGGGTAACAGGTGAATTCATTTGTTATATCACGATGTGCAGCCACCCACATCTGTACCAGGTGTGTTGTAGCAGACTAGTCTCAGCGCCTCGGTGGCTTAACTCCCCGTGCGAGGTATAAAGTAATCAAACCTGAATTCCTGAACAGACCGGTTGCGCACGGTTCGTAGAATGGCAAACAACTTTAGATTAGGAAGAAATCTTAATCGTCTTTTCAACACATGCATAGCTCGTGACCACGCCACAAGAATAGAACCATGGTGTGAGACCTTGAGGACATGCACCTGTCCAAGAGGTTCCCGCCCACCTCCCGTCACACCGTTATGCTTGGAACTCATCATTTCACATTGGGAAAACCACATAGGTTCATTTGCCACCCTACAGGGCACAACATCACGTCTCAACGTCCTCACCTTGTTTCTTTCACCCCACGGGATGTGTTTAGACTGAATTCTTCCCGGCAGCAAGTGTGATCGGCGCGCGCACTGTGGACACCGTGGACAGCTATGCGAATATATCAGGATTTTTACTTTCATTGTCATTAATTTCAGCATGTTTCAATGAAATCATTATTTTTCTCGTTTTCATAATATGAGCATTTTCCGGTAGACAGAATTCAACACGGTTCTTGTGTTTGAATGTACCATACTCATGTCTTGTCTTGCTCACTTTGCAGCTGATGCGGGGCTGATAAGCCCGATACGCGTACAAGTTCAAAGGACACCAACAAGTGTGGGTTCTTTGTCACGAACGTGCCTGTGTTGACTACTATTGAGGTCGGGATTTTGGTGAAAAGATTTGGTGATTTTCATAAAAAGCCAATCCATCAAACGGCGTCTCGTGGTCAAGCAAGGGTTGAAACTTTCAAGGCTTTTGTCAAAAGCAAAGTCATTGAATACGGCATCCCAAGTGTCGCATGGTCGAGTTTCAAGGGCGTCAACAACCTTGTCGAGCATCTCCATTGGCACCACTCCTTTCCACAACAAGTGTGCCGTCGCATCCAATTTGCTTGAATCTTCGTTGAAGGTGAACACGGAGGCCGATACACCAACCGTGGGCGGTTCTCCCTTCCCAACCCATGGCAACGGACATTGCCTCGGTAGTGCCACAATTTTCCCCGCCATGTGGGATGTGGTGGTAATGCCCTCCACCCGATCCGCAAAGGCAAGACTGCAATCGGTTGCCAAACTCCGAACCGGAAGGGTGTCCATCTTGGAGGCCGGCAATACACTCTCCTTGTGACCAATTGGGGCACTTCCAAAGGCATGACGTGTCATCTGCGAGGGGCTCGGCTTGGTGCTTGCAAATACCACACAATCGTCCGCATCTTCTCCAATCCAATAAACCACATCCTCCTGGGCCCCACCGCCGGGTTCCTTTCCCTTGGCCTTGTCCTTCGGCTTTGGAACGTGCGGCAAGATCCCCGCAAGAAGGCTTGACACGTCCGCACTATTGAGGTGGATCAAAACAGCCCGAATTTTAGGATTGAGCATGAAGGTGGTGTGCACCAGGTCACGCGCCTGGGCTCCATCTCTCCAAGAACACTCCGCGGCGCCTCGATACGCCCCAACGTAGTCCCCGGATTGAACTTGACCCTTGTGGGTGACCCGTCCATACGGATGGTCTCCTCCACCTCGGTAGGGGCGGCGGCGATGAGACGGGTGCCCGAGCAATCATTAGCTTCGCGCAACCAACGACCAATGACGGGGGGCATGGGCATGGGGGTAACAAATGGACCAAAGGTGCATAGGAGAAGAAAGTGGACAAGCGATGGACACACACACCAAATCAGAAACCCCCCCGAGAAGTCATTTTGGGAACCCCTTTCTAATCATGAACCCCCCCGAGAAGTCATTTTGAGAACCTCTTTCTCATTGGGAAGGTAAGCCGAGAAGTCCCGAGAAGGTGTCCGAGAAGGGGTTCTAGGGTTTTTGAAAAACCGCCCCTATGTTGTTTTACCCTAAACCCAAGGACGCCCCCCCCTTAGTTTTCATCCCCCAAACCAACCCCTCAAGTTGTTCTGGGCCCGCTATACCTCGATGGAGGGGGGGGGGGTTTGATGGGGGGGGGGGGTTCCTGGTACCAGCTTCCCCGTTGCACCACACATGGTTCGAAAGGCATGGCTGTTGCAATTCACGGCAATGTATTTATTTGTTGCAATTCACGGCAATGTACTTATTTACTCACATCTTCATTTCAACTTACGGGGACCGCGTTTTTGTGCACACCTAGTCCGTACAAGCAAATCCCAGGAGGTGCATAGCCCCTAGTACACACTAGAAGACACAATTTCGTTCTAGGCTAGAACTTCTGGCCTAGATGTTCTAGCCTAGGAAATATCAGGCTAGAACGCAAGTCGTTCTAGCCTGGACTGGTAGAATAGGTACAACACAAAAAACAAATAATCAACTTGCGTCGAGGGGGGGGGGGATTAGCAACCAACACACGTGACGCATGCATACGCATATCCCCCCCCCTCCCCTAGCACATACACAATTTGGCATAGGCATACAAACACTACGACACACAACATACAATGCCGAGGGTGGGGAGGGGAGGGAAGACGGCACACACAAACACCTTACCATCACCCCTTGACGGTTGGGCGATCGCCCCTCCCCCCTTCGATGTTGTGGTGTGGGTTCTCGGGTTGCTGTTGCTTGTTGTATTGCAGTTGAGGTTAGGGAGGGTATCCTTTCTTTTTTCACAGGGGGTTTGCAAGAATGCCAGAATCGCGAGAGAGTTTGCCCCACTGCTTGCTGTCCCCCTCTTCCCTGTCTCATTCTCGTCTTCCGCACCTTGCTTTGCTTTCAGAGAATCATGCATCCGGGATTGTCACAAGTGTTAAAATAGTAGAATTTGGCTGTTGATATGCCTCAAAGCAGATAAACGGGCCAGTTCGGGATATGGATGTTTGAATGTGGCGGTTGATGTGCCCCAAAGCAGATAAGACGGCTAGTTTGGGATGTGGATGCTTCAATGTGGCTGTTGATGTGCCCCAAAGCAGATAAGAGGATGGGATGTGGATGTTTCAATGTGGCTGTTGATGTGCCCCAAAGCAGACAAAGGGGCAAGTTCATGATATTGGGTTGCCAGTCTTTTTGTGATTGAAATTTGTTCATTGGTTGTTGGGTGCATCTACACCCCGCGTTGTGTGGTGTGTTGTGTTGTTGCATGGTGTGAGATGTTGTGTCCATGGGTGTGCATGTATGTGCAGCCATTGCAAGGGTGGTGTGTGTGTGGGGGGGGGGGGGGGTGTATGGTATTAATGTTCTTGTTCTAGCGGCGTTCTAGCGACCGATCGGCGTCGCTAGAACAGCGCTAGATCGCCGCTAGAACGCTTCGCTAGAACGTCGCTAGAACAAGAACATTCATTCCATAGAACCCCCCCCACCACCCTTGCAATGGCTGCACACACATGCACACCCACGGGCACAGCATCTCACACCATGCAACAGCACAACACACCACACACCGCGGGGTGTAAATGCACCCAACCAGCAATCCAACCAACCAGCAACCCAACAACCAACCAACAAACCAACCATGCACCAACGAACCAACCCCCCAATTGACCAACAGCGAACCAAACAATAAACAAGCCCACCGAAAACGAACCAACAAACCAACCAACCAACGAACCAAACCCACCACACGACACTAGACCAGACTACATGACACCACAACACACCGCATGCACCTCATTAGACTCCAACACACTAAACCATAACACAATACAACACTCCAAACCAGATCACCCACCACAGCATACTCGACCATATCCCGCCACACCACACTACATGACACCACTGTACACCGTAGCATAGCACACCTGCAACTTGAGAAATTATCATTTTCATTGTTTTTTTGTCGGATTTTTAATGCATAAAACAAAACACCTGTGAAAGAAAGAAAAGAACACCCTCCCACACCCCTGACTGCCCCCCCCCCTGGCCCCCAACAGCTCTCAAGCCCCCCCCCCCATAACAAACGTGTGAAGCAAGGAAAGCCCCCCCCCCCACACACACACCCATGGCTTGAAGGGAGGGGAGCCCCATGGTGCCTATGCCAATGTCAGTGTGTGTGTGTGTGTGTGCGTGCCTGGGTGTGTGGGACCACCTATGACTATACATGTGCCCACTGTGTTGGTTTCCATGTGTGTGTGTGTGTGTGTGTGTCATGGAAGGGGGGATGCCATATTATAGAGGAAGGCCTGCATGGGTCCAGGGGTGGGCGCTCAGCGGAGGGGGGTCTGTGCTAGAAGGATGTCCGATGAATGTCATCATGACTGTGCTGGCCCCCCTTGAGAGTCGTCACCCTCGCCTAGGCCAGAGCCTCTGGTGGCTGCGGTGTGTGTGTGTGTCATGGAACCCCTCCCACACACACATTGGTGTCCTTCGCTTGCCAAAATGTTTGAATGTTTTTGTTCAAGTTTTCTTCTAGGCTAGATGTTCTAGCACCATTCTAGGGAGCGGCACTAAAACGTCACTAGAACGTCGCTAGAACAAAAACTTTTCGCATTCCAATTTCAGGTCAAAACGCTGAAATTGTGAAAAACAAGCCCTAGGCCCCCAAATACAGATAGGGGGGTCCAAGTTGGATCCCTCATATCACCCACCGTTGACCCCCGCGGGTGGGGGTGACCCCCTCTTTTTTTCGTTGTAGCCTTCTAGTGCCATCTAGGCTAGAACGAAATGGGGTCTTCTAGCGTGTACCTAGGGAGGAGCCAATCAAGGGTACCTATAGCTCTCGGGATCATTCATAGTGCGCCCACACAGTAGGTTTTGGCACTTTTCCTAGTAGGTTTTGGCACTTTTCTTGCGTTTTATGAACTTTTGGTCCAATGCGCCAAAATTTCATCCCGCTGTGGGGTGGGGGGATACTTTTTGAAATCTGTGAGAAAAGGCCGTTTCAGAAATGTATGGGGTTGGGGGCGGGGGGGTAGAAAATCACATTTTTGAGCAAATGGAAAGTGGACGACGTGCAACACAAGGCAATGCTCAAGGGACCACAAATTATTCTGAATCTCAATCATTGTCATTGTTGCCTCTTTCCACACGGGCAAGGACCCCATTGGGGCACACATCCCGCTCCTTGTGAATTGGAATATATTTTTTTATTTTTCCCCAATCCTGCAGCCGGCGTGCTTTGACTGGCACCCACCCCGTGTTGAGAGGCATGGCCCACAGACTGTCAGTTGTCAAGTCCACGTTGCGTTGTTTGGTCAGCTGGGACTTGCGCCAGGCAAGTCTCACTGTACCCTGATTTCAACCGGACAAAGCCAGGATGGGGCTGTAGGTTCCTGGGTCTGGGGTTGTACCAAAATCCAACCATTTAATCTTGCTATCCCCGATCAAAACAGGGGTCTGCTGCTGGTCCAGATGGTTGGTTGAAGTGTTATAAGCACCACCCAGCCATTTCGACTCATTCCAAAAATCGTTGCGCTTCAAGATAAGCAGTTTTGTGACAAACCTTTGCTTGTTTTGTACAACATGCTGGATGGTTAGGCCAACCATGTCTGTTAGACCACAATAACAATCAACATTGTGCAACGCACGGTCCATGGCGCGGGACGCTGCATCGCACAGATTATAGGTGTCCTTTGATGAAGACACACCATGTAATCCGATTGAACCGGCGCCATTGGACCAGTTTGTCATACAAATTACAAAAGGCCCAATTTAAAAATTCAGAGCAGCACCCATCGGTGTGGATATACAGGTGCCCAGCCCCTGTGGAGCACCTGTACAACTCGCCAATCATGGCAAAATTGACTTGCAAAAGAAGCGGCCTCGGCAGTGGACAAAATCTGGTGGTCCGCGTGGGTGCATGCAGGCTGCTGTGAACCGGCTGTACAAGGCTTTTGGGCGTTCCAACCAGGCTCATCCCGGCTTACCTGCACCCACTTTACACCCCCAGAGCACGCTCTTTTACGCACCAAAGGCTTCTATGGTGCATCAAGGGAAGCAACAGCCCGTGGAGAGATTTTGCATGCGGACATGGTACCCCCCCCCCTTGCGCAAGCACGCTGAAAGTCAGCAAAACGACGGTAACACGGGCTCATGTGCTTAGACAAGGCAGTGCTTGCGCGCGACGCGCGGTACCAAAAGACCAAAAGAACGTATGTCAGCGGAAACCTGCCCATACCTCACCCTAAGCACAATTGTCGCATCAGGGCACTACAACACAATGTGCAGGCAAATTTCAGCGAGTTCTGGAGGTCCTCACTGCCCATCAGGGCCATCAGGAGCTGTGGAAAAGAAGCCCTTTCCCACCTTGCGCCTCATCTTGAACAATTGCACATGCTTGCCCTTTGGGGCAGCCTTTGGGGCAGGCTTGGCTTCAGGGTTTGGAATGGGTTTAGGCTTCCTGTTCCTTGGGTCAAAACTGTCATCAACAATATCTTTGGTGAAGTAAAGCTTGCCCTCAAACACATGGCCAAGGCCCCAAATCCCACGGCCCGCTTTGGCCTACACAATCTGCACTTCATCATTGTTGCGGAGACATGTTCACCGGTGGACGGGATGTACGTAACAGCTATGCCAGGTGTAGCAACATGAGCCATGGCTGAAAATCACATCAACAGGGACATCATTGGGTTGCAATTGCAAGCAGAATGTTGGTATGAGCAGGAGGAACTACCACAAGCATGATCAAGCCCACCTTTCCCTCTACAAGCGAAGCACAATCGCATAATGTTACAGATCTGACCATAAAAACCGTGGTCAGAAAATTCCATCAAAACGACGGTAACACGGGCTCATGTGCTTAGACAAGGCAGTGCTTGCGCAAGGGGGGGAAGGCTGGTAGCTGCCTGTTGACAAAAATGGGCAGCAAGCAACACAGGCCCTGTCCGAAACGGGCGAAAATCTCAAACATGTCGGGCGAAAATCTCAAACATGTCGTCAGTACAGCATGCAGACCCAGGGTGTTCCAAATAGCCCTTTTCAACGGCTTTCCGAATATACCCCACATACCCCCCCCTACGGGACACACATTGGGCACAAATAAGGCAACAATGACGACGACCACCGAAAACCCACCAAGTTGGCGCGATCCCCACCGACCCCGAGAGATATAGAATGTGTTGCATAGCACAGCCCAGGTTTGCATGTGTAGAGCGTATGTGTGCACAAACCCAGTTCACAATCTGTACACCAGGAAATTTGTGCGCACTCTCTGTGCGCTGTTTGTGTGCTATGTGTGTGCTATACAACGCATTCTTTGAAAATACCCAATATTGACACCATGGGGTTTGTGTGCAGAGTGGGTGTGCACAACGCATTCTATACAGGTATGCTACATTGAGTCGCACACACCCAGGTATTTGTATGTGCAAAGTCCGTGTGCACACAAATTCCTTGGTGTATCGAGGGGGGAGGAGGTTCATTTATGGGCGTGGCTGAGTGGTAAATGCTGATGCGGCGCATCTTGTATATAAGGGTTCAAATCAGCTAACATTTTTACTTGTGTATGTAAGATGTGAACATGTGATTCCGGTTGGTACAACAGTTCACTTGTGCGCGCAATAAACAGATATTGTGTGCGCAGCAACCCCTTCCACTCTCTGTGTGCCAGGGAAGTTGTGCAACAAATGCGGGTCTGTGCACCAGGGACATTGTGTGCACCCTGTAAAAACATATTCCCTGGTGTACCGACCAGAAAGTGGGTTGACCTGCACGCACTTAGTCCCTGGTGTGCCAACCGGACTCGGAAGAGTGGGTGGGGCAGCTGCCATCCCTGATCCCGTGGCCTCCCTGCTCTGGGGACCTGCAATAAGGCAGGGGTTATGTGGGCATTTTGTGACCTCCCCACTTTGGGAACCCTCCATACGACAGGGCTACATAGCCCCCCCCGCCTTGGAACCCTTGGTATAGAGAGGGGATTGTAGCCATTTTGCACCTCCTCTCTTTGCCCCACCCCCCCACACACCACACCACAAAAAAAAACATGGCTACATAACCCCTGCTGTATGGGGGCTCAGAAAAGTGGGGAGATAATGAAAGTGCGACATAACCCCTGTTGTATCAGGGGTCCTGAAAGTAGGAAGGCGGCAAAATGTTCTATCAGGATTCCCAAACCAGGAGACAACAGAATGGCTACAGAACCCCTACTGCATCAGAGGGTCCCCAAAGTGGGAAGGTAAGAAAATGGCTGCATAAGCAGCGGTGTTGTAGCAGAAGTAGTGTAGGGAGGTGGCAAAATGGCTGTAAAAGGCCTGCATGTTCACTCAAGCCGAGCATTTTTTTGAACAAATTTGAGTCCAACAGAGTAAAACAAATTGTTTTTGCAAGGCAGGCCGACAGGGAGAGGGGGGGGGGGGGATTAAAGGCTAAGTAAGTGTGCCGGATGGGCAGAATTTGGTCTATCGTGGGGGATTCCAGTGTTCCATCCACCAACAAGGAAGACCTGATCCCAATCCAAAACCAGGAGAACTGCTCGGTGCTGGGAACCAGGAAACGAAACCCTCTTGCGCATAACCAGCAGATCAGCTTGTGTCAGGAAGGTTTCCGATCTCTGGCGTGGCTTGGGCCCGAATTCCTCAGCCATGGGCCCCCAGGGGTTGATGGACGCATCACCAAGCAACGGCCTGTTCTGTCCACAAAGCAGCCGCAAACCTTACCCTGGCAATGCCCAGAGCACACCTGCAAGCACCACCACGCCGCTGGAGGTGTTGAACCCATCCATCTCAACCAGCAATGCATTCAATGTGCTCTCACGCTCATCATTGCGACCACCTATGGATCAAACAAGCGGCAATATGCGGGGCTAGAACAGCCGCTTGCTTCAGGGTACACCACAAGGCATTGGCATCAACCGCAGGGCATGAAGTCAGGGTTCTCAGCACCTGCTCTGCCGCCCTTGCGGCTTCTCCCAATGGCATCAATTTCGTCAATGAAAATGATACACGGGGCCTTCTTGCGGGCCTCCTTGAACATGTCTCGCACACGAGACGGTCCCTGAGGAACGAAGGGGCATATGGTCTGCCCTACTGCAGCAGCTTGCATGCAAGGTTCGCCTAGAATGATGATGGGCAAAACTTTCCCCAAAAAAATAATGCAAACAACACAACACGAGCGAGGGGGGAGGGGGAGATTAACATCTAATGACCGGGGTGCCAAGAAAATTCCTCCAGACCATAAGATAAATCCGAGGTGCCAATTCATCATACTGACTTTTCACAATACAATTTCCGTGCTATATGTATTTTATGTGGCTGATTTCATAAGGGCAAGCCAAGAGTTCATAAGATAAATCCGAGTACCGATTTATCTTAATGTTTCCTATTTTTTCTCGGCGCGTTTTCTGTGTCCTGAAAAAATTTCTCAATGCATCTGAAATGTTTCCGATTTCATATTTTTTCTTCTCCCACATGCCAACGAAACGCTTTCTAAAACCTTAATGACAAATTTGTGAAAACTGAAAATGTTGCACAGTTGGAAAGAATGTACACAGTAGGGTAGAAAGTCAGACAAGGCACCAGAGCACAAAATCAGCAACAATGCACTGAAGCAAGATCAACATTTTTTGGGTCGTTGCGATGTTCGTGCCCATCCAGGGCACCATGCACTGTACTTTACAAGTGCATGTGCAGAATGCAGAATGGGGACCTATGAGGGCCAATGGGGGCCTATGGGGACCTATGGGGGCCTAGGGGCACCTATGGGGAATTATGGGGGCCTATGGGGGCCAATGGTGATCTATGAGGGCCAATGGGGGCCTATGGGGGCCTATGGGGACCTATGAGGGCCAATGGGGACATATGGGGACCTCTGGGAACCTATGGGGACCTATACCAATAATTCCCGACAGGTCCCCATAGGTCCCCATAGGTGGACATAGGTCCCCATAGGTCGCCACAGGGAAGGATTCATCGCATCACCTGTACACCTGTGCAGATGTCTCAACCCATGCAATGATTCCTTGAAGGGTCTAAACCCGCCCAAGGAGTCACCGCATCACCTGTACACTAGTGTAAACCTCATACGGTGAATCCTGCAAGGGTCTAAACCTTCCAGGGATTCACGGCATCACCGGTACCCTAGTGCAAACCTCATGCAGTGAATGCTTGAGGGGTCTAAACCGTTCAAGGATTCGGCGCATCACCTGTACACCAGTGCAAACCTCATACGGTGAATGCTTGAAGGGGTTAAACCCTTCAAGGATTCACCGCATCACTTGTACACTGGTATAACCCAGGACAGGGAATGCTGGACGGGTCTAAACCCTTCAAGGATGCACCACATCACCGGTACCCTACGGTGAATGCTTGAGGGGTCTAAACCCTGGAAGGATTCACCTTAGCACCTGTACATTTGTGTAAACCTCAGAAACGGAATGCTTGAGGGGTCTAAACCCTTCAAGCATTCACCGCATCACTTGTACACTAGTGTAAACCTCATGCGGTGAATCCTTGAAGGCTTTAAACCCTCCAAAGATTCACCGCATCACCTTTACACTGGTGTAAACCCCATGCTGTGAATTCTTGAAGGGTCTAAACCCGTCAAGAATTCACTGCATCACCTGTACACTAGTGTGAACCTCATGCGGTGAATCCTTGGAGGGTTTAAATCCTCCAAGGATGCACCACATCACCTGTACACTTGTGTAAACCCCATGCGGTGAATGCTTGAGGGGTCTAAAGCATTCAAGGATTCACTGTATCACCTGTACACTAGTGTAAACCTCATGCGGTGTATGCTTGAAGGGTCTAAACCCTCCAAGGATTCACCGCATCACCTGTACAGGGCTTTTCATTCTTGCTGATCTTCCATCAGTTTGGGTTTCTCCAAAGAATTCTGTGATCCTTGCCTCAGCCATGACACAATCTGGCGTCCTAGGCAAGAGATGAAGGTATATGTAGACAATATAAACATGCAAACAAGTAATATGTATATGTAACATTTCTATACTATAAAATCGCTTAGAAAAGAAGACGAAATGAAGGCGGCGGCGTCGCCGCCATCAGAAAATCTGAGTGCCCAAACTGGGCCAAACAGTGGTTTTTGGGCGAAAAACAGTGAAATATAGTGATTTTTGAGCCAAAAACACTCATTTCGCGTGTCTCCCCCCAACGCGTCGTGTAGCCGACACGACGCGTCTCTTTCCCAAAACATATTATATATGAAGAGGGCCACTGTTGGGCCACACCATGGGCGCCTGGCTGATTCCTGGGATCGCCTCAGGATTTTTTAAAAAAATCGTGAACGTGACTGTTTTCGCAAAAATTGACCTTCGCGGAACGCCGCGAAAAGGGTCACGTTATATTCCTATATTTCTAAAAACGATAAATCAATAATAAAATTGATTAAAATCTCCAGAAATCGAGAAATAAAGCGTCGCGCAGGCGACGAACGTCGTCGCCAGCCCAAAATGACGAAAAATGACGATTTCCGGGGTATTTTACAGAAATCCCACAGAAATCAGGGTGCCGTAATCAGCCCAGGAAAATTCCTGAGCCAGCCTGGCGAAGAGCGCCACAGGCTGGGCAGCGGGTATGGGTGAGGCACCCCATACCGCTTCACCCCCCTCCTTAGAAGCCTTGCCTATATCCAAAGGAAGGCAAGGCCAAGGAGGCGCTCTGACCCCTGCACTGCCCTGGTTTCAAAACTGATTCAGCAGGACAGTGGGGGAGGGGGGGGGCTTCGTAAGTAATTTACATGCCACTCACATGTAGGTCTCTTTTTTTTTTTTTTGTTTTTTTTTGATATATTCATAGGGCAATTGCCCCCCAGGCGACCACACTGGTCCCTGGCACTCCTTTTAGCCTCTGGTGACCAAACTAGGGGCGCTGCAGGTCCTTCCGACCTGACTGATGGCGCTGAGGCGCACATATTGGCCCTTTTTCTCCATGGGCATGGAAACATAATAATTCAATAAATTCAAATGCGGAAAAAAAAAATTATTTAGGGTCAAACCCAAGGCAACGAATTCCTCGCGCCTGAATTTAGGGCCATTTCCTGCCCAAGGCGACGAATTCCTCGTGCCTGTTTAGGGTCGATTCCCAACCCAAGGCGACGAATTAACGCGCCTGATTTGGGGGATTTAGGGTCATTTCCTACCCAAGGCGACCCGCGCCCGTTTAGGGTGGCGACCTCCGGAGGGCCAACCAACCCAAGGCGACGAATTAACGCGCCTTGTGGCAGTTCGCAAATGGCGTCGTCGTCGCTGTGGTCGTCGCCCAGCCACTTGATGGACTTGGGGGCTCCATAGGGTCTTCTACCCATCGTAGGAGTCAAGGAGTTCCTCGCGGATGCACCATTCATCACGTTGATGCCCTGGACCTTAGCTCCTGCAGATGTCGACGGAAGCCCCATGCTGTGAATGCTTGAGGGGTCTAAACCCGCCCAAGGATTCAGCGCATCGACTTTACACTAGTGTAAACCTCATGCGGTGAATGCTTAAAGGGTCTAAACCCTCTAAGCATTCACCGCATCACCTGTACACTAGTGTAAACCCCATGCGGTGAATGCTTGAAGGGTCTAAACCCTTCAGGGATTCACCGCATCACCTGTAAACTAGTGCAAACCTCACACGGTGAATCCTTGAAGGGTCTAAACCCTCCAAGGATTCACCGCATCACGTGGACACTAGTGTAAACCCCATGCAGTGAATGCTTGAGGGGTCTAAACCCTTCAGGGATTCAACGCATCACATGTAAACTAGTGCAAACCTCACGCTCCGAATGCTTGAATGGTCTAAACCCTCCAAGGATTCGCCGTATCACCTGTACCCTAGTGCAAACCCCATGCGGTGAATGCTTGAGGGGTCTGAACCCTCTAAGGATTCACCGCATCACCTGTACACCAGTGCAAACCTCATGCGCTACATGCTTGAGGGGTCTAAACCCTCCAAGGATTCACCGCATCACCTGTACACCAGTGCAAACCTCATGCGGTGAATGCTTGAGGGGTCTGAACCCTTTAAGGATTCACCGCATCACCTGTACACCAGTGCAAACCTCATGCGCTACATGCTTGAGGGGTCTAAACCCTCCAAGGATTCACCGCATCACCTGTACACCAGTGCAAACCTCATGCGGTGAATGCTTGAGGGGTATAAACCCGTCAAGGATTCACATCATCACCTGTACACTAGCATGAACCGCCTGCAGAAGAGGCCTCCTCGGCCTGTGTACAACATGAAGAAAGATGTACATGGGACACCAAATAAAAATTCCAATCCTATGGGTATAGGGTTAGGAATTGACTATGTCACATGGTGGGAAATCCTAAAATGGATCCCCCCCACATCAAAACTTCATGTGCGTACGCGATTTAACAATAGCTAGGCCAGAGTCGTGAAGACATCGCTCCTGCCGTGCTTTCGCGTCATGTGCTTCGTGTGCACACCCTGTTTAAACAGCGTGCGCGAGCAAAACAGAACAGCAAAATCAGCATCTGGCAGGATTCTGAGCAAAGAAATGAACAGAACAAGAAAAGCCGCATCGAACACAGTATTCTACAGTCAGATCCGTGACAGACAAATTTTCAAGTTTTGTTCATGTTCATGTTCATGTTGCATGTTTTGGATAACCTAGACGCATGAGAGCCCCTTGTAGTCTAGACCAACATGCATTGAAATAGTGTTCATGACAACACAACCGCAAAAAAGGAATGCATTCCCCGGTGACCCATCCCAATCTTACATGCCGTGGTGTGTTTGAGCCCCAAGGAATATAAGAACATGTGTGGGTTGGTTTAAAGTACACACTAGTTTCAAGTGGCTTCACCTTGACAATTAACAAATCCATGTAGGGAATGTTAGTCATGCGATTGAATGCTTCAAACTCCACCTTCAAATGTGGAGGGTAAAGGCTTTGAATATCATGCAACAATTGCTCGCGAGTAACATTAGGGTGGTGGAGGACAAGACCGTCATCAATGAAACGAGTCATAACATGGGAGCTTGGGGATGGGACACGGCTTTCATAAAACCGAAGCACCAAATTGGCCCATGTGGGCGTGGCATTAGTGCCCATCGCCCACCCCGATAGTTGAACATATACACCAAGTCCGGGGGTTTCAAACACACAATGAGTGAAAATCACGTCCAAAAGAAACTCTCCGATTGTTAAAACGGGTGAATACTCAAGGGTTGAAAAAGGGAAGAGCGGATTGTACATACGAAATGATTCCATGGACATGGGAGTGAACAACATATCCATAAACTCCGCTTCCTCCTCCGACATTACCTTCATGGTTTTGCCGTCTTGCTTGTACCATGCATGCCAATAGCGATAGGCAAGGGAAACGTCGGACCACTTGATGGTTGTATAGAGGGAGGAAAAATCCACCGTTGACATTCTTGTGAAGTGTTGCACGTCCTCATGATGCAAGTGTGTCAATACATCCCTTGTGTCACGAAGTGGGGTTCTCAAAGGGTCGCGATCACAGTCACATTTCAAAAAAATAGTGCCGCCAATAGACAATAAAATGGAGGCGCTCGTGGTGCACCATCGGTACAAACCAACGAGCGGGCGTGAGGCCCAACCTCCTCTTTGGTTAAAGGAGAGCGACTTGTGTGTTTTGCACGACAAATAAAATTTTGCAAGAATCGGAGTCTTTGCTTGATCAAGGAAATTCAAAATCACTTTTTCCAACTTCATTGGCATCGCCGAACGAATGAGGATATGCAAACACTCCATCCATGTTTTTGCTTTCTCTTCCCAAATGACCGTGTCACCATCTAATTTGCGATACACCTCACTTTGCATGTGGTTGCTCACCTCACGCATGTAAGTTTGTTTAGAAATGCACACCGATGATCTGTCTTTGTCAGCGCCCACGACCAAGGTATCCCTAAGATACGAATCAACAAGGGACGATTTGAAAGCAATGCCACGTCGATACAACGGTTTGGACCGGAGGTAGTCAGTACACAAAAGACTTTCCTCCTCCGCCCGCTTGACCCCCGCTTCAATGATAGAATAGGACTCCGGTATTTCTTCAATCACTTTCATGGGTAGTGAAGTGCCCTTAGGCTGAAACAACTTCTTGTATGGCAGCGAGGTGCGAAAATCCAGCTCATCATGATGACCATCTCGTTTTTTCTTTTCAAAAAACGCCGACCATCCAAGTGTGCGAGCAAGTTCTTCACATTCATGGCGAATAGCTTTGAGACGGCGCACAAAGTGAGGTGGGTGGGGATGGGGAACATATTTTGGTCCCAAGGACAACAAGGGTTTGAGGTAAGGCGGTGGCTCTTCCACCGCATCGCCTTTGAGTGTTTGCACATGCAAGCGCTCATTCAATGCATCCTTCACCCTTGTTGCTTCTTGCCTTTTGGTGCGCCGCCTTTGCCTTTGCCATGTCGCTTTGCGCTCCGTTTTTTGCCGCTTGTTGTTAGCCTTTTGCGTTTGTTGCCCGTGGATGATGGGGTTGATGCACGATGAGTCCGTGGAGAGTTCGTGCCCTTGCCTTTGGGTGTCGACTTGCCGGATCCGCCCGTTGGGGTCCGACTTCGGCGCGGTGGTGGGGTTTTGCTTCGTCTTTTGTCGCCTCCGCCACCACCACGTTGCGGCCCGTTTTTTGTTGCACCACGACCGTCCCGTTTGTCTTGCACAAGCAGCTTCATCGCCTCCGTCAACATTTTGATTTGTTCTTGTTGATTTTAGACGACTTCATCTTGTGCTAAGGCCTTCTCCACTTCCTTGCGCACGGTTTCATTTTGAATGCGTGTAGCACGATCAACTAATTTCTGTGCATGAAAATCCAAGTATTTTTGGTGTGCATTTTCACATTCATAATCAATGTTCCGGCGTGCATCAATCACTTGTGTCATGACCGCTTGCAATTCGAGTTTCATGCGATCACGAAGTGCGGATATGGTGCCATCATATTGAGAATCCAGCGCCGTGAGCACGTCCGCATCTTCTTGTAGAAAATATCCAAACTTGTATTCCCTCGCTAATGCTTCCTTTGCTTCAAAATGTTCGCATGTGGCCGTCACAAATTCTTGTTGTGCCACCTCTGCTGCTTTTTTTGCATTGTCTATATCATTTTGATAGAATTGGGGTCAGTGTTCACACTCATTTTGATGTAACGTGCGTTGGAGCTCTTCATTGACCACGTGTTTCACAATTTGCTTGCCATCACCAAAAGTAGATTTAGTGAATGCTGGAGGGGTCGGAACCCTCCAAAGATTCACCGCATCACCTGTACACTAGCATGAACCTCATGAGGTGAAGGCTTGAGGGGTCTAAACTCTTCAACAACTCACATCATCACCTGTACACTAGTGCAAACCCCATGCGGTGAATACTTGAAGGGTTTAAACCCTCCAACAATGCACCGAATCACCTGTACATTAGTGTAAACCCCGCACGGCGAATGCTTGAAGGGTCTAAATGCTTCAGGGATTCACCATACCACCTGTACACTAGTGTAAACCTCATACAGGGAATGCTTGAGGGGTTTAAACCCTTCACCAACTCACATCATCACCTGTACACTAGCGCAAACCTCATACGGTGAATCCTTGAAGGGTTTAAACCCTCCAAGGATGCACCGAATCACCTGTACATTAGTGTAAACCCCGTACGGCGAATGCTTGAAGGGTCTAAACGCTTCAAGGATTCACCATACCACCTGTACACTAGTGTAAACCTCATACAAGGAATGCTTGAGGGGTCTAAACCCTTCAAGCATTCGCCACATCACTTGTAAACTAGTGTAAACCTCAGGCGGTAAATCCTTAAAGGCTTTAAACCCTCCAAGGATTCACCGCATCACCTTTACACTAGCATGAACCTCATACGTTGAATGCTTGAGGGGTTTAAGCCTTCAACAACTCACATCATCAGCTGCACACTAGTGTAAACCCCATGCAATGAATCCTTGAAGGATCTAAACCCTCCAAGGATTCACCATATCACCTGCACACTTGTGTAAATCTCATGCGGTGAATCCTTGAAGCCTTTAAACCGTCCAAGAATTCACTGCATCACTTGTACACTAGCATGAACCTCATACGGTGAATGCTTGAGGGGTTTAAACCCTTCAACAATTCACATCATCACCTGGACGCCAGTGTAAACCCCATGCATTGAATCCTTGAAGGATCTAAACCCTCCAAGGATTCACCGCATCACCTGCACACTAGTGTAAACCTCATGCGGTGAATCCTTGAAGCCTTTAAACCCTCCAAGCATTCACCGCATCACCTGTACACTAGCATAAACCTCATGCGGTGAATGCTTGAAGGGTCTAAACCCTCCAATAATTCACCGCATCCCCTGTACACTAGCATGCACCTCATACGGTGAATGCTTGAGGGGTCTAAACCCTCCAAGGATTCACCGCATCAGCTCTACACTAGTGTAAACCTCATGCGGTGAATGCTTGAAGGGTCTAAACCCTCCAAAGATTCACCGCATCACCTGTACACTAGCATGAACCTCATGAGGTGAATGCTTGAGGGGTTTAAACCCTTCAACAATTCACATCATCACGTGGACACTAGTGTAAACCCCATGCGCTGAATCCTTGAAGGATTTAAACCCTCCAACGATTCACCACATCACCTGCACACTAGTGTAAACCTAATGCGGTGAATCCTTGAGGCCTTTAAACCCTCCAAGGATTCACCGCATCACCTGTACACTAGCATGAACCCCATGCGGTTATGCTTGAGGGGTCTAAACCCTCCAAGGATTCACGGCATCACCTTTACACTAGTGCAAACCTCCTGCGGCGAACGCTTGAAGGGTTGTAACCCTCCAACAATACACCACATCACCTATACACTGTTGTAAACCTCATACAGAAATTCTTGAAGGGTCTAAACCCGTCACGAATTCACCACATCACTTGTACACTAGTGTAAACCCCATGCTGTGAATGCTTGAAGGGTCTAAAAGGATTCGGCGCATCACCTGTACACTAGTGTGAAACCTCATGCCGTGAATCCTTGAAGGGTTGAAATCCTCCAAGGATACAACACATCACTTGTACACTAGTGTAAACCCCATGCGGTGAATCCTTGAAGGGTCTAAACGCGCCCAAGGATTCACCGCATCAACTTTACACTGGTGTAAATCTCATGCGGTGAATGTTTGAAGTGTCTAAACCCTCCAAGGATTCACGGCATCACCTCTACACTAGTGTAAACCCCACGCCGTCAATGCCTGGGGGGTCTGAACCTTTAAAGGATTCACCGTATCACCTATAAACTAGTGCAAACCTCACGCAGTGAATCCTTGAAGGGTCCAAACTCTCCAAGGATTCACCGTATCAACTGTACCCTAATGCTAACCTCATGCGGAGAATGCTTGAGGGGTCTAAACCCTCCAAGGATTCACCGCATCACCTATACACCAGTGCAAACCACATGCGGTGAATGCCTGAGGGGTCTAAACCCTCCAAGGATTCACAGCATCACCTGTACACTAGCATGAACCTCATGAGGTGAATACTTGAGGGGTTTAAACTCTTAAACAACTCACATCATCACCTATACTCTAGTGCAGACCTCATACGGTGAATCCTTGAAGGGTTTAAACCCTCCAAGGATGAACAGCATCACCTGTGCATTAAGGTCAACCTCATACAGCGAATCCTTGAAGGGTCTAAACCCTTCAAGGATTCACCATATCACCTATACACTTGTGTAAACCTCATGTGGTGGATGCCTGAGGGGTCTAAACCCTTCAAGGATTCACCATACCACCTGTACACATGTGTAAACCTCAAACAAGGAATGGTTGAGGGGTCTAAACCCTTCAATCATTCACTGCAACACTTGTAAACTAGTGTAAACCTCGGCCGTGAATACTTGAAGACTTTAAACCCTCCAAGCATTCAGCGCATCACCTGCACACTAGTGTAAACCCCATGCGGTGATTGCTTGAAGATTCTAAACCCTCCAAGGATTCACCGCATCACTTGTACACTAGCATGACCCTCATACCGTGAATGCTTGAGAGGTTTAAATTCTTCAACAACTCGGATCATCACCTGCACACTAGTGTAAAACCCATGCGGTGAATGCTTGAGGGGTCTTCACCCTCCAAAGATTCACCGCATCACCTGCACACCAGTGCAAACCTCATGCGGTGAATGCTTGAGGGGTTTACACTCTTCACCAACTCACAGCATGAGCTGTACACTTGTGTAAACCCCATGCAGTGAATCCTTAAAGGGTCTAAACCCTCGAAGGATTCGATGCATCACCTGTGCACTAGTGTAAACCTCATGCGGTGAATGCTTGAAGGGTTTAAACTCTTCAACAACTCACATCATCACCTGCACACTAGTGTAAACCCCATACGGTGAATGCTCGAGGGGTCTAAACCCTCCAAAGATTCACCGCATCACCTGCACACCACTACAAACCTCATGCGGTGAATGCTTGCGGGGTTTAAACTCTTCAACAACTCACATCATCAGCTGTACACTAGTGTAAACCCCATGCTGTGAATCCTTGAAGGGTCTAAACCCTCGAAGGATTCACTGCATCACTTGTGCACAAGTGTAAACCTCATGCGGTGAATCCTTGAAGGGTTTAAATCCTCCAACGATGCACCACATCACTTGTACACTAGTGGAAACCCCATGCTGTGAATGTTGGAAGGATCTAAACCCGCCCAAGGATTCACCGCATCAACTTTACACTAGTGTCAACCTCATGCGGTGAATGCTTGAAGGGCCTAAACCGTCCAAGGATTCACTGCTTCACCTGTACACTAGGGTAAACCTCATGAGGTGGATGCTTGAGGGGTTTAAACTCGTCAACAACTCGCATCATCAGCTGTACACTAGTGCAAACCCCATGCAGCGAATCCTTGAAGGGTCCAAACCCTCGAAGGATTCACTGCATCACTTGAACACTAGCGTAAACCTCATGCATCCTTGAAGGGTTTAAATCCTCCAAGGATGCACCACATCACTTGTACACTAGTGGAAACCCCATGTTGTGAATGCTTGAAGGATCTAAACCCCCACAAGGATTCAGCGCATCAACTTTACACTAGTGTCAATCTCATGCCGTGAATGCTTGGGGGGTCTGAACCTTTAAAGGATTCACCGTATCACCTATAAACTAGTGCAAACCTCATGCAGTGAATCCTTGAAGCGTCCAAACCCTCCAAGGATGCACCGTATCACCTGTAAACTAGTGCTAACCCCATGCGGTGAATGCTTGAGGGGTCTAAACCCTCCAAGGATTCACCGCATCACCTGTACACCAGTGCAAACCTCATGCGGTGAATGCCTGAGGGGTCTAAACCCGTCAGGGATTCACTCCATCACCTGTCCACTAGCATGAACCTCATGAGGTGAATGCTTGAGGGGTTTAAACTCTTCAACAACCCACATCATCACCTGTACACTAGTGCAAACCTGATGCAAAGAAGCCTTGAAGGGTCTAAACCCTCCAAGGATGCACCGAATCACCTGTACATTAGTGTAAACCTCGTACGGCGAAAGCCTGAAGGGTCTAAACCCTTCAAGGATTCACCATACCACCTGTACACTTGTGTAAACCCCAAACAGGGAATGCTTGAGGGCTCTAAACCCTTCAAGCATTCACCGCAACACTTGTAAACTAGTGTAAACCTTATGCCGTGAATCCTTGAAGGCTTTAAACCCTCCAAGAATTGAGCGCATCACCTGCACACTAGTGTAAACCCCATGCGGTGAATGCTTGAAGGGTCTAAACCCTCCAACAATTCACCGCACCACTTGTAGACTAGCATGAACCTCATACGGTGAATGCTTGAGGGGTTTCAACTCTTCAACAACTCACATCATCACCTGTACACTCAGGGAAACCTCATGCGCTGAATGCTTGAGGGGTTTAAACCCTTCACCAACTCACATTATCAGCTGTACACTAGTGTAAACCCCATGCGGTGAATCCTTGAAGGATCTAAACCCTCCAAAGATTCACCGCATCACCTGCACACCACTACAAACCTCATGCGGTGAATGCTTGCTGGGTTTAAACTCTTCAACAACTCACATCATCAGCTGTACACTAGTGTAAACCCCATGCTGTGAATCCTTGAAGGGTCTAAACCCTCGAAGGATTCACTGCATCACTTGTGCACAAGTGTAAACCTCATGCGGTGAATCCTTGAAGGGTTTAAATCCTCCAACGATGCACCACGTCACTTGTACACTAGTGAAAACCCCATGCTCTGAATGTTGGAAGGATCTAAACCCGCCCAAGGATTCACCGCATCAACTTTACACTAGTGTCAACCTCATGCGGTGAATGCTTGAAGGGCCTAAACCGTCCAAGGATTCACTGCATCACCTGTACACTAGGGTAAACCTCATGAGGTGGATGCTTGAGGGGTTTAAACTCGTCAAAAACTCGCATCATCAGCTGTACACTAGTGCAAACCCCATGCAGCGAATCCTTGAAGGGTCCAAACCCTCGAAGGATTCACTGCATCACTTGAACACTAGCGTAAACCTCATGCGGTGAATCCTTGAAGGGTTTAAATCCTCCAAGGATGCACCACATCACTTGTACACTAGTGGAAACCCCATGTTGTGAATGCTTGAAGGATCTAAACCCGCACAAGGATTCAGCGCATCAACTTTACACTAGTGTCAATCTCATGCCATGAATGCTTGGGGGGTCTAAACCTTTAAAGGATTCACCGTATCACCTATAAACTAGTGCAAGCCTCATGCAGTGAATCCTTGAAGGGTCCAAACCCTCCAAGGATGCACCGTATCACCTGTAAACTAGTGCTAAACCCCATGCGGTGAATGCTTGAGGGGTCTAAACCCTTCACACACCCTCTAACACTTGTAAACTAGTGTAAACCTCGGCCGTGAATACTTGAAGACTTTAAACCCTCCAAGCATTCAGCGCATCACCTGCACACTAGTGTAAACCCCATGCGGTGAATGCTTGAAGATTCTAAACCCTCCAAGGATTCACCGCATCACTTGTACACTAGCATGACTCTCATACCGTGAATGCTTGAGAGGTTTAAACTCTTCAACAACTCGGATCATCACCTGCACACTAGTGTAAAACCCATGCGGTGAATGCTTGAGGGGTCTTCACCCTCCAAAGATTCACTGCATCACCTGCACACCAGTGCAAACCTCATGCGGTGAATGCTTGAAGGGTTTAAACTCTTCAACAACTCACATCATCACCTGCACACTAGTGTAAACCCCATACGGTGAATGCTCGAGGGGTCTAAACCCTCCAAAGATTCACCGCATCACCTGCACACCACTACAAACCTGATGCGGTGAATGCTTGCGGGGTTTAAACTCTTCAACAACTCACATCATCAGCTGTACACTAGTGTAAACCCCATGCTGTGAATCCTTGAAGGGTCTAAACCCTCGAAGGATTCATTGCATCACTTGTGCACAAGTGTAAACCTCATGCGGTGAATCCTTGAAGGGTTTAAATCCTCCAACAATGCACCACATCACTTGTACACTAGTGGAAACCCCATGCTGTGAATGTTGGAAGGATCTAAACCCGCCCAAGGATTCACCGCATCAACTTTACACTAGTGTCAACCTCATGCGGTGAATGCTTGAAGGGCCTAAACCGTCCAAGGATTCACTGCATCACCTGTACACTAGGGTAAACCTCATGAGGTGGATGCTTGAGGGGTTTAAACTCGTCAACAACTCGCATCATCAGCTGTACACTAGTGCAAACCTGATGCAGCGAATCCTTGAAGGGTCCAAACCCTCGAAGGATTCACTGCATCACTTGAACACTAGCGTAAACCTCATGCGGTGAATCCTTGAAGGGTTTAAATCCTCCAAGGATGCACCACATCACTTGTACACTAGTGGAAACCCCATGTTGTGAATGCTTGAAGGATCTAAACCCCCACAAGGATTCAGCGCATCAACTTTACACTAGTGTCAATCTCATGCCGTGAATGCTTGGGGGGTCTGAACCTTTAAAGGATTCACCGTATCACCTATAAACTAGTGCAAACCTCATGCAGTGAATCCTTGAAGGGTCCAAACCCTCCAAGGATGCACCGTATCACCTGTAAACTAGTGCTAACCCCATGCGGTGAATGCTTGAGGGGTCTAAACCCTCCAAGGATTCACCGCATCACCTGTACACCAGTGCAAACCTCATGCGGTGAATGCCTGAGGGGTCTAAACCCGTCAGGGATTCACTCCATCACCTGTCCACTAGCATGAACCTCATGAGGTGAATGCTTGAGGGGTTTAAACTCTTCAACAACCCACATCATCACCTGTACACTAGTGCAAACCTGATGCAAATAAGCCTTGAAGGGTCTAAACCCTCCAAGGATGCACCGAATCACCTGTACATTAGTGTAAACCTCGTACGGCGAAAGCCTGAAGGGTCTAAACCCTTCAAGGATTCACCATACCACCTGTACACTTGTGTAAACCCCAAACAGGGAATGCTTGAGGGCTCTAAACCCTTCAAGCATTCACCGCAACACTTGTAAACTAGTGTAAACTTTATGCCGTGAATCCTTGAAGGCTTTAAACCCTCCAAGAATTGAGCGCATCACCTGCACACTAGTGTAAACCCCATGCGGTGAATGCTTGAAGGGTCTAAACCCTCCAACAATTCACCGCACCACTTGTAGACTAGCATGAACCTCATACGGTGAATGCTTGAGGGGTTTCAACTCTTCAACAACTCACATCATCACCTGTACACTCAGGGAAACCTCATGCGCTGAATGCTTGAGGGGTTTAAACCCTTCACCAACTCACATTATCAGCTGTACACTAGTGTAAACCCCATGCGGTGAATCCTTGAAGGATCTAAACCCTCCAAAGATTCACCGCATCACCTGCACACCACTACAAACCTCATGCGGTGAATGCTTGCGGGGTTTAAACTCTTCAACAACTCACATCATCAGCTGTACACTAGTGTAAACCCCATGCTGTGAATCCTTGAAGGGTCTAAACCCTCGAAGGATTCACTGCATCACTTGTGCACAAGTGTAAACCTCATGCGGTGAATCCTTGAAGGGTTTAAATCCTCCAACGATGCACCACGTCACTTGTACACTAGTGAAAACCCCATGCTGTGAATGTTGGAAGGATCTGAACCCGCCCAAGGATTCACCGCATCAACTTTACACTAGTGTCAACCTCATGCGGTGAATGCTTGAAGGGCCTAAACCGTCCAAGGATTCACCGCATCACCTGTACACTAGGGTAAACCTCATGAGGTGGATGCTTGAGGGGTTTAAACTCGTCAACAACTCGCATCATCAGCTGTACACTAGTGCAAACCCCATGCAGCGAATCCTTGAAGGGTCCAAACCCTCGAAGGATTCACTGCATCACTTGAACACTAGCGTAAACCTCATGCGGTGAATCCTTGAAGGGTTTAAATCCTCCAAGGATGCACCACATCACTTGTACACTAGTGGAAACCCCATGTTGTGAATGCTTGAAGGATCTAAACCCGCACAAGGATTCAGCGCATCAACTTTACACTAGTGTCAATCTCATGCCATGAATGCTTGGGGGGTCTAAACCTTTAAAGGATTCACCGTATCACCTATAAACTAGTGCAAGCCTCATGCAGTGAATCCTTGAAGGGTCCAAACCCTCCAAGGATGCACCGTATCACCTGTAAACTAGTGCTAACCCCATGCGGTGAATGCTTGAGGGGTCTAAACCCTTCACACACCCTCTAAAACTTGTAAACTAGTGTAAACCTCGGCCGTGAATACTTGAAGACTTTAAACCCTCCAAGCATTCAGCGCATCACCTGCACACTAGTGTAAACCCCATGCGGTGAATGCTTGAAGATTCTAAACCCTCCAAGGATTCACCGCATCACTTGTACACTAGCATGACTCTCATACCGTGAATGCTTGAGAGGTTTAAACTCTTCAACAACTCGGATCATCACCTGCACACTAGTGTAAAACCCATGCGGTGAATGCTTGAGGGGTCTTCACCCTCCAAAGATTCACTGCATCACCTGCACACCAGTGAAAACCTCATGCGGTGAATGCTTGAGGGGTTTAAACTCTTCACCAACTCACAGCATGAGCTGTACACTTGTGTAAATCCCATGCAGTGAATCCTTAAAGGGTCTAAACCCTCGAAGGATTCGATGCATCACCTGTGCACTAGTGTAAACCTCCTGCGGTGAATGCTTGAAGGGTTAAAACTCTTCAACAACTCACATCATCACCTGCACACTAGTGTAAACCCCATACGGTGAATGCTCGAGGGGTCTAAACCCTCCAAAGATTCACCGCATCACCTGCACACCACTACAAACCTGATGCGGTGAATGCTTGCGGGGTTTAAACTCTTCAACAACTCACATCATCAGCTGTACACTAGTGTAAACCCCATGCTGTGAATCCTTGAAGGGTCTAAACCCTCGAAGGATTCACTGCATCACTTGTGCACAAGTGTAAACCTCATGCGGTGAATCCTTGAAGGGTTTAAATCCTCCAACGATGCACCACGTCACTTGTACACTAGTGAAAACCCCATGCTGTGAATGTTGGAAGGATCTAAACCCGCCCAAGGATTCACCGCATCAACTTTACACTAGTGTCAACCTCATGCGGTGAATGCTTGAAGGGCCTAAACCGTCCAAGGATTCACTGCATCACCTGTACACTAGGGTAAACCTCATGAGGTGGATGCTTGAGGGGTTTAAACTCGTCAACAACTCGCATCATCAGCTGTACACTAGTGCAAACCTGATGCAGCGAATCCTTGAAGGGTCCAAACCCTCGAAGGATTCACTGCATCACTTGAACACTAGCGTAAACCTCATGCGGTGAATCCTTGAAGGGTTTAAATCCTCCAAGGATGCACCACATCACTTGTACACTAGTGGAAACCCCATGTTGTGAATGCTTGAAGGATCTAAACCCGCACAAGGATTCAGCGCATCAACTTTACACTAGTGTCAATCTCATGCCATGAATGCTTGGGGGGTCTGAACCTTTAAAGGATTCACCGTATCACCTATAAACTAGTGCAAACCTCATGCAGTGAATCCTTGAAGGGTCCAAACCCTCCAAGGATGCACTGTATCACCTGTAAACTAGTGCTAACCCCATGCGGTGAATGCTTGAGGGGTCTAAACCCTCCAAGGATTCACCGCATCACCTGTACACCAGTGCAAACCTCATGCGGTGAATGCCTTAGGGGTCTAAACCCGTCAGGGATTCACTCCATCACCTGTCCACTAGCATGAACCTCATGAGGTGAATGCTTGAGGGGTTTAAACTCTTCAACAACCCACATCATCACCTGTAAACTAGTGCAAACCTGATACGAAGAAGCCTTGAAGGGTCTAAACCCTCCAAGGATGCACCGAATCACCTGTACATTAGTGTAAACCCTGGTACGGCGAATGCCTGAAGGGTCCAAACCCTTCAAGGATTCACCATACCACCTTTACACTTGTGTAAACCCCAGACAGGAATGCTTGAGGGGTCTAAACCCGTCAGGGATTCACTCCATCACCTGTCCACTAGCATGAACCTCATGAGGTGAATGCTTGAGGGGTTTAAACTCTTCAACAACCCACATCATCACCTGTACACTAGTGCAAACCTGATACAAAGAAGCCTTGAAGGGTCTAAACCCTCCAAGGATGCACCGAATCACCTGTACATTAGTGTAAACCTCGTATGGCGAATGCCTGAAGGGTCTAAACCCTTCAAGGATTCACCATACCACCTGTACACTTGTGTAAACCCCAAACAGGGAATGCTTGAGGGCTCTAAACCCTTCAAGCATTCACCGCAACACTTGTAAACTAGTGTAAACCTTATGCCGTGAATCCTTGAAGGCTTTAAACCCTCCAAGAATTGAGCGCATCACCTGCACACTAGTGTAAACCCCGTGCGGTGAATGCTTGAAGGGTCTAAACCCTCCAACAATTCACCGCACCACTTGTAGACTAGCATGAACCTCATACGGTGAATGCTTGAGGGGTTTCAACTCTTCAACAACTCACATCATCACCTGTACACTCAGGGAAACCTCATGCGCTGAATGCTTGAGGGGTTTAAACCCTTCACCAACTCACATTATCAGCTGTACACTAGTGTAAACCCCATGCGGTGAATTCTTGAAGGATCTAAACCCTCCAAAGATTCACCGCATCACCTGCACACCACTACAAACCTCATGCGGTGAATGCTTGCGGGGTTTAAACTCTTCAACAACTCACATCATCAGCTGTACACTAGTGTAAACCCCATGCTGTGAATGCTTGAAGGGCCTAAACCGTCCAAGGATTCACTGCATCACCTTTACACTAGGGTAAACCTCATGAGGTGGATGCTTGAGGCGTTTAAACTCGTCAACAACTCTCATCATCAGCTGTACACTAGTGCAAACCTGATGCAGCGAATCCTTGAAGGGTCCAAACCCTCGAAGGATTCACTGCATCACTTGAACACTAGCGTAAACCTCATGCGGTGAATCCTTGAAGGGTTTAAATCCTCCAAGGATGCACCACATCACTTGTACACTAGTGGAAACCCCATGTTGTGAATGCTTGAAGGATCTAAACCCGCACAAGGATTCAGCGCATCAACTTTACACTAGTGTCAATCTCATGCCATGAATGCTGGGGGGGTCTGAACCTTTAAAGGATTCACCGTATCACCTATAAACTAGTGCAAACCTCATGCAGTGAATCCTTGAAGGGTCCAAACCCTCCAAGGATGCACCGTATCACCTGTAAACTAGTGCTAACCCCATGCGGTGAATGCTTGAGGGGTCTAAACCCTCCAAGGATTCACCGCATCACCTGTACACCAGTGCACACCTCATGCGGTGAATGCCTGAGGGGTCTAAACCCGTCAGGGATTCACTCCATCACCTGTCCACTAGCATGAACCTCATGAGGTGAATGCTTGAGGGGTTTAAACTCTTCAACAACCCACATCATCACCTGTACACTAGTGCAAACCTGATGCAAAGAAGCCTTGAAGGGTCTAAACCCTCCAAGGATGCACCGAATCACCTGTACATTAGTGTAAACCTCGTACCGCGAATGCCTGAAAGGTCTAAACCCTTCAAGGATTCACCATACCACCTGTACACTTGTGTAAACCCCAAACAGGGAATGCTTGAGGGCTCTAAACCCTTCAAGCATTCACCGCAACACTTGTAAACTAGTGTAAACTTTATGCCGTGAATCCTTGAAGGCTTTAAACCCTCCAAGAATTGAGCGCATCACCTGCACACTAGTGTAAACCCCATGCGGTGAATGCTTGAAGGGTCTAAACCCTCCAAGAATTCACCGCACCACTTGTAGACTAGCATGAACCTCATACGGTGAATGCTTGAGGGGTTTCAACTCTTCAACAACTCACATCATCACCTGTACACTCAAGGAAACCTCATGCGCTGAATGCTTGAGGGGTTTAAACTCTTCACCAACTCACATTATCAGCTCTACACTAGTGTAAACCCCATGCGCTGAGTCCTTGAAGGATCTAAACCCTCCAAAGATTCACCGCATCACCTGCACACCACTACAAACCTCATGCGGTGAATGCTTGCGGGGTTTAAACTCTTCAACAACTCACATCATCAGCTGTACACCAGTGTAAACCCCATGCTGTGAATCCTTGAAGGGTCTAAACCCTCGAAGGATTCACTGCATCACTTGTGCACAAGTGTAAACCTCATGCGGTGAATCCTTGAAGGGTTCAAATCCTCCAACGATGCACCACGTCACTTGTACACTAGTGAAAACCCCATGCTGTGAATGCTGGAAGGATCTAAACCCGCCCAAGGATTCACCGCATCAACTTTACACTAGTGGCAACCTCATGCGGTGAATGCTTGAAGGGCCTAAACCGTCCAAGGATTCACTGCATCACCTGTACACTAGGGTAAACCTCATGAGGTGGATGCTTGAGGGGTTTAAACTCGTCAACAACTCGCATCATCAGCTGTACACTAGTGCAAACCCCATGCAGCGAATCCTTGAAGGGTCCAAACCCTCGAAGGATTCACTGCATCACTTGAACACTAGCGTAAACCTAATGCGGTGAATCCTTGAAGGGTTCAAATCCTCCAAGGATGCACCACATCACTTGTACACTAGTGGAAACCCCATGTTGTGAATGCTTGAAGGATCTAAACCCGCACAAGGATTCAGCGCATCAACTTTACACTAGTGTCAATCTCATGCCATGAATGCTTGGGGGGTCTGAACCTTTAAAGGATTCACCGTATCACCTATAAACTAGTGCAAACCTCATGCAGTGAATCCTTGAAGGGTCCAAACCCTCCAAGGATGCACTGTATCACCTGTAAACTAGTGCTAACCCCATGCGGTGAATGCTTGAGGGGTCTAAACCCTCCAAGGATTCACCGCATCACCTGTACACCAGTGCAAACCTCATGCGGTGAATGCCTGAGGGGTCTAAACCCGTCAGGGATTCACTCCATCACCTGTCCACTAGCATGAACCTCATGAGGTGAATGCTTGAGGGGTTTAAACTCTTCAACAACCCACATCATCACCTGTAAACTAGTGCAAACCTGATACGAAGAAGCCTTGAAGGGTCTAAACCCTCCAAGGATGCACCGAATCACCTGTACATTAGTGTAAACCTCGTACGGCGAATGCCTGAAGGGTCTAAACCCTTCAAGGATTCACCATACCACCTGTACACTTGTGTAAACCCCAGACAGGAATGCTTGAGGGGTCTAAACCCGTCAGGGATTCACTCCATCACCTGTCCACTAGCATGAACCTCATGAGGTGAATGCTTGAGGGGTTTAAACTCTTCAACAACCCACATCATCACCTGTACACTAGTGCAAACCTGATACAAAGAAGCCTTGAAGGGTCTAAACCCTCCAAGGATGCACCGAATCACCTGTACATTAGTGTAAACCTCGTATGGCGAATGCCTGAAGGGTCTAAACCCTTCAAGGATTCACCATACCACCTGTACACTTGTGTAAACCCCAAACAGGGAATGCTTGAGGGCTCTAAACCCTTCAAGCATTCACCGCAACACTTGTAAACTAGTGTAAACCTTATGCCGTGAATCCTTGAAGGCTTTAAACCCTCCAAGAATTGAGCGCATCACCTGCACACTAGTGTAAACCCCGTGCGGTGAATGCTTGAAGGGTCTAAACCCTCCAAGAATTCACCGCACCACTTGTAGACTAGCATGAACCTCATACGGTGAATGCTTGAGGGGTTTCAACTCTTCAACAACTCACATCATCACCTGTACACTCAGGGAAACCTCATGCGCTGAATGCTTGAGGGGTTTAAACCCTTCACCAACTCACATTATCAGCTGTACACTAGTGTAAACACCATGCGGTGAATCCTTGAAGGATCTAAACCCTCCAAAGATTCACCGCATCACCTGCACACCACTACAAACCTCATGCGGTGAATGCTTGAGGGGTTTAAACTCGTCAACAACTCTCATCATCAGCTGTACACTAGTGCAAACCCCATGCAGCGAATCCTTGAAGGGTCTAAACCCTCGAAAGATTCACTGCATCACTTGAACACTAGCGTAAACCTCATGCGCTGAATCCTTGAAGGGTTCAAATCCTCCAAGGATGCACCACATCACTTGTACACTAGTGGAAACCCCATGTTGTGAATGCTTGAAGGATCTAAACCCGCACAAGGATTCAGCGCATCAACTTTACACTAGTGTCAATCTCATGCGGTGAATGCTTGGGGGGTTTGAACCTTTAAAGGATTCACCGTATCACCTATAAACTAGTGCAACCCTCATGCAGCGAATCCTTGAAGGGTCCAAACCCTCCAAGGATGCACCGTATCACCTTTACCCTAGTGCTAACTCCATGCGGTGAATGCTTGAGGGGTCTAAACCCTCCAAGGATTCACCGCATCACCTGTACACCAGTGCAAACCTCATGCGGTGAATGCCTGAGGGGTCTAAACCCGTCAGGGATTCACGCCATCACCTGTCCACTAGCATGAACCTCATGAGGTGAATGCTTGAGGGGTTTAAACTCTTCAACAACCCACATCATCACCTGTACACTAGTGCAAACCTGATACAAAGAAGCCTTGAAGGGTCTAAACCCTCCAAGAATGCACCGAATCACCTGTACATTAGTGTAAACCTCGTACGGCGAATGCCTGAAGGGTCCAAACCCTTCAAGGATTCACCATACCACCTGTACACTTGTGTAAACCCCAAACAGGGAATGCTTGAGGGCTCTAAACCCTTCAAGCATTCACCGCGACACTTGTACACTAGTGTAAACTTTATGCCGTGAATCCTTGAAGGCTTTAAACCCTCCAAGAATTGAGCGCATCACCTGCACACTAGTGTAAACCCCATGCGGTGAATGCTTGAAGGGTCTAAACCCTCCAAGAATTCACCGCACCACTTGTAGACTAGCATGAACCTCATACGGTGAATGCTTGAGGGGTTTCAACTCTTCAACAACTCACATCATCACCTGTACACTCAGGGAAACCTCATGCACTGAATGCTTGAGGGGTTTAAACCCTTCACCAACTCACATTATCAGCTCTACACTAGTGTAAACCCCATGCGCTGAATCCTTGAAGGATCTAAACCCTCCAAAGATTCACCGCATCACCTGCACACCACTACAAACCCCATGCGGTGAATGCTTGCTGGGTTTAAACTCTTCAACAACTCACATCATCAGCTGTACACCAGTGTAAACCCCATGCTGTGAATCCTTGAAGGGTCTAAACCCTCGAAGGATTCACTGCATCACTTCAACACTAGCGTAAACCTCATGCGGTGAATCCTTGAAGGGTTTAAATCCTCCAACGATGCACCACATCACTTGTACACTAGTGAAAACCCCATGCTGTGAATGCTAGAAGGATCTAAACCCGCCCAAGGATTCACCGCATCAACTTTACACTAGTGTCAACCTCATGCGGTGAATGCTTGAAGGGCCTAAACCGTCCAAGGATTCACTGCATTACCTTTACACTAGGGTAAACCTCATGAGGTGGATGCTTGAGGGGTTTAAACTCGTCAACAACTCGCATCATCAGCTGTACACTAGTGCAAACCCCATGCAGCGAATCCTTGAAGGGTCCAAACCCTCCAAGGATGCACCGTATCACCTTTACCCTAGTGCTAACTCCATGCGGTGAATGCTTGAGGGGTCTAAACCCTCCAAGGATTCACCGCATCACCTGTACACCAGTGCAAACCTCATGCGGTGAATGCCTGAGGGGTCTAAACCCGTCAGGGATTCACGCCATCACCTGTCCACTAGCATGAACCTCATGAGGTGAATGCTTGAGGGGTTTAAACTCTTCAACAACCCACATCATCACCTGTACACTAGTGCAAACCTGATACAAAGAAGCCTTGAAGGGTCTAAACCCTCCAAGGATGCACCGAATCACCTGTACATTAGTGTAAACCTCGTACGGCGAATGCCTGAAGGGTCCAAACCCTTCAAGGATTCACCATACCGGCCGTACACTTGTGTAAACCCCAAACAGGGAATGCTTGAGGGCTCTAAACCCTTCAAGCATTCACCGCGACACTTGTACACTAGTGTAAACTTTATGCCGTGAATCCTTGAAGGCTTTAAACCCTCCAAGAATTGAGCGCATCACCTGCACACTAGTGTAAACCCCATGCGGTGAATGCTTGAAGGGTCTAAACCCTCCAAGAATTCACCGCACCACTTGTAGACTAGCATGAACCTCATACGGTGAATGCTTGAGGGGTTTCAACTCTTCAACAACTCACATCATCACCTGTACACTCAGGGAAACCTCATGCACTGAATGCTTGAGGGGTTTAAACCCTTCACCAACTCACATTATCAGCTCTACACTAGTGTAAACCCCATGCGCTGAATCCTTGAAGGATCTAAACCCTCCAAAGATTCACCGCATCACCTGCACACCACTACAAACCCCATGCGGTGAATGCTTGCTGGGTTTAAACTCTTCAACAACTCACATCATCCGCTGTACACTAGTGTAAACCCCATGCTGTGAATCCTTGAAGGGTCTAAACCCTCGAAGGATTCACTGCATCACTTCAACACTAGCGTAAACCTCATGCGGTGAATCCTTGAAGGGTTTAAATCCTCCAACGATGCACCACATCACTTGTACACTAGTGAAAACCCCATGCTGTGAATGCTAGAAGGATCTAAACCCGCCCAAGGATTCACCGCATCAACTTTACACTAGTGTCAACCTCATGCGGTGAATGCTTGAAGGGCCTAAACCGTCCAAGGATTCACTGCATTACCTTTACACTAGGGTAAACCTCATGAGGTGAATGCTTGAGGGGTTTAAACTCGTCAACAACTCGCATCATCAGCTGTACACTAGTGCAAACCCCATGCAGCGAATCCTTGAAGGGTCTAAACCCTCGAAAGATTCACTGCATCACTTGAACACTAGCGTAAACCTCATGCGGTGAATCCTTGAAGGGTTCAAATCCTCCAAGGATGCACCACATCACTTGTACACTAGTGGAAACCCCATGTTGTGAATGCTTGAAGGATCTAAACCCGCACAAAGATTCAGCGCATCAACTTTACACTAGTGTCAATCTCTTGCGGTGAATGCTTGGGGGGTCTGAACCTTTAAAGGATTCACCGTATCACCTATAAACTAGTGCAACCCTCATGCAGTGAATCCTTGAAGGGTCCAAACCCTCCAAGGATGCACCGTATCAGCTTTACCCTAGTGCCAACCCCATGCGGTGAATGCTTGAGGGGTCTAAACCCTCCAAGGATTCACCGCATCACCTGTACACCAGTCTAAACCTCATGCGGTGAATGCCTGAGGGGTCTAAACCCGTCAGGGATTCACTCCATCACCTGTCCACTAGCATGAACCTCATACGGTGAATGCTTGAGGGGTTTAAACTCTTCAACAACCCACATTATCACCTGTACACTAGTGCAAACCTGATACAAAGAAGCCTTGAAGGGTCTAAACCCTCCAAGGATGCACCGAATCACCTGTACATTAGTGTAAACCTCGTACGGCGAATGCCTGAAGGGTCTAAACCCTTCAAGGATTCACCATACCACCCGTACACTTGTGTAAACCCCAAACAGGGAATGCTTGAGGGCTCTAAACCCTTCAAGCATTCACCGCAACACTTGTAAACTAGTGTAAACCTTATGCCGTGAATCCTTGAAGGCTTTAAACCCTCCAAGAATTGAGCGCATCACCTGCACACTAGTGTAAACCCCATGCGGTGAATCCTTGAAGGGTTTAAATCCTCCAACGATGCACCACATCACTTGTACACTAGTGGAAACCCCATGCTGTAAATGCTAGAAGGATCTAAACCCGCCCAAGGATTCACCGCATCAACTTTACACGAGTGTCAACCTCATTGGGTGAATGCTTGAAGGGCCTAAACCGTCCAAGGATTCACTGCATCACCTGTACACTAGGGTAAACCTCATGAGGTGAATGCTTGAGGGGTTTAAACTCGTCAACAACTCGCATCATCAGCTGTACACTAGTGCAAACCCCATGCAGCGAATCCTTGAAGGGTCCAAACCCTCGAAGGATTCACTGCATCACTTGAACACTAGCGTAAACCTCATGCGGTGAATCCTTGAAGGGTTTAAATCCTCCAAGGATGCACCGCATCACTTGTACACTAGTGAAAACCCCATGATGTGAATGCTAGAAGGATCTAAACCCGCACAAGGATTCAGCGCATCAACTTTACACTAGTGTCAATCTCATGCCATGAATGCTTGGGGGGTCTGAACCTTTAAAGGATTCACCGTATCACCTATAATCTAGTGCAAACCTCATGCAGCGAATCCTTGAAGGGTCCAAACCCTCCAAGGATGCACCGTATCACCTTTACCCTAGTGCTAACCCCATGCGTTTAAACTCTTCAACAACTCACATCATCAGCTGTACACTAGTGTAAACCCCATGCCGTGAATCCTTGAAGGGTCTAAACCCTCGAAGGATTCACTGCATCACTTGTGCACAAGTGTAAACCTCATGCGGTGAATCCTTGAAGGGTTTAAATCCTCCAACGATGCACCACATAAGTTGTACACTAGTGGAAACCCCATGCTGTGAATGTTGGAAGGATCTAAACCCGCCCAAGGATTCACCGCATCAACTTTACACTAGTGTCAACCTCATGCGGTGAATGCTTGAAGGGCCTAAACCGTCCAAGGATTCACTGCATCACCTGTACACTAGGGTAAACCTCATGAGGTGAATGCTTCAGGGGTTTAAACTCGTCAACAACTCACATCATTAGCTGTACACTAGTGCAAACCCCATGCAGCGAATCCTTGAAGGGTCTAAACCCTCCAAAGATTCACTGCATCACTTGAACACTAGCGGAAACCTCATGCGGTGAATCCTTGAAGGGTTCAAATCCTCCAAGGATGCACCACATCACTTGTACACTAGTGAAAACCCCATGCTGTGAATGCTTGAAGGATCTAAACCCGCACAAAGATTCAGCGCATCAACTTTACACTAGTGTCAATCTCATGCGGTGAATGCTTGGGGGGTCTGAACCTTTAAAGGATTCACCGTATCACCTATAAACTAGTGCAAACCTCATGCAGTGAATCCTTGAAGGGTCCAAACCCTCCAAGGATGCACCGTATCACCTTTACCCTAGTGCTAACCCCATGCGGTGAATGCTTGAGGGGTCTAAACCCTCCAAGGATTCACCGCATCACCTGTACACGAGTGCAAACCTCATGCGGCGAATGCCTGGGGGGTCTAAACCCGTCAGGGATTCACTCCATCACCTGTCCACTAGCATGTACCTCATGAGGTGAAGGCTTGAGGGGTTTAAACTCTTCAACAACCCACATCATCACGTGTACACTAGTGCAAACCAGATACAAAGAAGCCTTGAAGGGTCTAAACCCTCCAAGAATGCACCGAATCACCTGTACATTAGTGTAAACCTCGTACGGCGAATGCCTGAAGGGTCTAAACCCTTCAAGGATTCACCATACCACCTGTACACTTGTGTAAACCCCAAACAGGGAATGCTTGAGGGCTCTAAACCCTTCAAGCATTCACCGCAACACTTGTAAACTAGTGTAAACCTTATGCCGTGAATCCTTGAAGGCTTTAAACCCTCCAAGAATTGAGCGCATCACCTGCACACTAGTGTAAACCCCATGCGGTGAATGCTTGAAGGGTCTAAACCCTCCAAGAATTCACCGCACCACTTGTAGACTAGCATGAACCTCATACCGTGAATGCTTGAGGGGTTTCAACTCTTCAACAACTCACATCATCACCTGTACACTCAGGGAAACCTCATGCGCTGAATGCTTGAGGGGTTTAAACCCTTCACCAACTCACATTATCAGCTCTACACTAGTGTAAACCCCATGCGGTGAATCCTTGAAGGATCTAAACCCTCCAAAGATTCACCGCATCACCTGCACACCACTACAAACCTCATGCGGTGAATGCTTGCTGGGTTTAAACTCTTCAACAACTCACATCATCAGCTGTACACTAGTGTAAACCCCATGCTGTGAATCCTTGAAGGGTCTAAACCCTCGAAGGATTCACTGCATCACTTGAACACTAGCGTAAACCTCATGCGGTGAATCCTTGAAGGGTTTAAATCCTCTAACGATGCACCACATCACTTGTACACTAGTGGAAACCCCATGCTGTGAATGCTGGAAGGATCTAAACCCGCCCAAGGATTCACCGCATCAACTTTACACTAGTGTCAACCTCATGCGGTGAATGCTTGAAGGGCCTAAACCGTCCAAGGATTCACTGCATCACCTGTACACTAGGGTAAACCTCATGAGGTGAATGCTTGAGGGGTTTAAACTCGTCAACAACTCGCATCATCAGCTGTACACTAGTGCAAACCCCATGCAGCGAATCCTTGAAGGGTCTAAACCCTCGAAGGATTCACTGCATCACTTGAACACTAGCGTAAACCTCATGCGGTGAATCCTTGAAGGGTTCAAATCCTTCAAGGATGCACCACATCACTTGTACACTAGTGGAAACCCCATGTTGTGAATGCTTGAAGGATCTAAACCCGCACAAGGATTCAGCGCATCAACTTTACACTAGTGTCAATCTCATGCGGTGAATGCCTTGGGGGTCTGAACCTTTAAAGGATTCACCGTATCACCTATAAACTAGTGCAACCCTCATGCAGTGAATCCTTGAAGGGTCCAAACCCTCCAAGGATGCACCGTATCACCTTTACCCTAGTGCTAACCCCATGCGGTGAATGCTTGAGGGGTCTAAACCCTCCAAGGATTCACCGCATCACCTGTACACCAGTGCAAACCTCATGCGGCGAATGCCTGAGGGGTCTAAACCCGTCAGGGATTCACTCCATCACCTGTCCACTAGCATGAACCTCATGAGGTGAAGGCTTGAGGGGTTTAAACTCTTCAACAACCCACATCATCACCTGTACACTAGTGCAAACCTGATACAAAGAAGCCTTGAAGGGTCTAAACCCTCCAAGGATGCACCGAATCACCTGTACATTAGTGTAAACCTCGTACGGCGAATGCCTGAAGGGTCTAAACCCTTCAAGGATTCACCATACCACCTGTACACTTGTGTAAACCCCAGACAGGGAACGCTTGAGGGCTCTAAACCCTTCAAGCATTCACCGCAACACTTGTAAACTAGTGTAAACTTTATGCCGTGAATCCTTGAAGGCTTTAAACCCTCCAAGAATTCAGCGCATCACCTGCACACTAGTGTAAACCCCATGCGGTGAATGCTTGAAGGGTCTAAACCCTCCAAGGATTCACCGCACCACTTGTAGACTAGCATGAACCTCATACGGTGAATGCTTGAGGGGTTTCAACAAAAAAGCCGAGCCGTCCTTATGGCAACCCCTGGGGTAAACCCCATGCGGCGAATCCTTTAAGCCCTTAAACCCTCCAAAAGATTCACTGTATCACCCGTACACTAGCATGAACCTTATGTGGTGAATGCTTGAGGGCTTTAAACTCTTCAACAACTCACATCATCACCTGCACACTAGTGTAAACTGCATGCGGTGAATGCTTGAGGGGTCTAAAGCCTCCAAAAATTCACCGCATCACCCGCACACTAGCGTCACTGGTAAGCTTGTGCAAACCTCATGCGGTGAATGCTTGAGGGGTTTCAACTCTTCAACAACTCATATCATCACCTGCACACTAGTGTAAACCCCATGCGGTGAATGCTTGAAGGGTTTAAACCCTCCAAGAATTCACCGCATCACATGTACACTAGCATGTACCTCGTACGGTGAATGCTTGAGGGGTTTAAACTCTTCAACAACTCACATCATCACGTGTAGACTAGTGTACACCCCATGCGGTGTATCTTTGAAGGGTCTAAACCCTTCAAGGATTCACCGCATCACTTGTGCACTGGTGTAAACCCGGCATAGGGAATGCTTGAGGGGTCTAAACCCTTCAAAGATTCAAGGCATGAGGTTTACACGAGTCTAAACCTCATGCGGTGAATCCTTGAAGGCTTTAAACCCTCCAAGGATGCAGCACATCACGTATACACTGGTGTAAACCTCATGCAGTGAATTCTTCAAGGGTCTAAACCCTTCAAGAATTCACGGCATCACTTGTAAACTAGTGTAAACCCCATGTTGGGAATCCTTGAAGTGTCTAAATCCTTGAAGGATACACCACATCACTTGTAGACTAGTGAAAACTCCATGCTTTGAATGCTTGATGGGTCTAAAACCGCCCAAGGATTCGGCGCATCACTTGTGTACTAGTGTCAAGCTCATGCGCCGAATGCTTGAAAGGTCTAAACCCTCCAAGGATTCACCGCATCCCCTATACACTAGCATGAACCTCATGCGGTGAATCCTTGACTGGTCTAAACCCTTCAAGGATTCACCGTATCACCTGTAAACTAGTGCAAACCTCATGTAGTGAATCCTTGAAGGGTCCAAACGTGCGAAGGATTCACCGTATCACCTGTACCCTAGTGCTAACCCCATGCGGTGAATTCTTGAGGGGTCTAAACCCTCCAAGTATTCACCGCATCACCTGTACACCAGTGCAAACCTCATGCGGTGAATGCTTGAGGGGTCTAAACCCGTCAAAGATTCACCGCATAACGTGCACACCAGTGCAAACCTCATGCGGTGAATGCTTGAGGGGTCTAAACCCTGCAAGGATTCACCGCATCACCTGTACACTCGCATGAACCTGATGCAGTGAATGCTTGAGGGGTTTAAACTCTTCAACAACGCACACCATCAGCTGTGCACTAGTGTAAACCCCATGCGCTCAATCCTTTAGGGGTCTAACCCCTCCAAGGATTCACCGCATCACATGCATACTAGTGTAAACCTCATGAGGTGAATGTTTGAGGGGTTCAAACTCTTCAACAACGCACATCATCACCTGTAAACTAGTGTAAACCCCATACGGTGAATCCTTGAAGGGTCTAAACCCTCCAAGGATTCACCGCATCACCTGCACACTGGTGTAAACCTCATGCGGTGAATCCTTAAAGGCTTTTAACCCTCCAAAGATTCACCGCATCACCTGTACACCAACATGAACCTCATGCGGTGAATGCTTGAGGGGTTTAAACCCTTCAACAACTCACATCATCACCTCTGCACTAATGTAAACCCCATGCAGTGAATCCTTGAAGGGTCTAGACCCTCCAAGCATTCACCGCATCACCTGTACACCACTGCAAACCCCATGTCGTGAATCCTTGAAGGGTCTAAACCCTCCAAGGATTCATCGCATCACCTATACACCAGTGCAAACCTCATGCGGTGAATGCTTGAAGGGTCTAAACCTTCCAAGGATTCACCGCATCACCTGTACACTAGCATGAACCTCATGAGGTGAATGCTTGAGGGGTTTAAACTCTTCAACGACTCACATCATCACCTGTACACTAGTGTAAACCCCATGCGATGATTCCTTGAAGGGTCTAAACCCTCCAAGGATTCACCGCATCACCTGTATACTACTCCAAACCTCATGCGGTGAATCCTTGCGGGGTCTAAACCCTTGAGAGATTCACTGCATCACGTGTATACTAGTTGAAACCTCATGTGGTGAATGCTTGAAGGGTTTAAGCCCTCCAAAAATTCACCCCATCCCCTGTACATTAGTGTGAAATTCATGCGGTGAATCCTAAAGGGTCTGCACCCTTCAAAGATTCAGGGCACCCCTTGTAGACTAGTGTACACCGCATGCAACGAATCCCTAAAGGGTCTACACCCTTCAAGGATTCACTGCAGCCTCTATAGATGAGTGGTGACATTAAACATTCAACAAATCCCCCCCTTGAAAGCCACCACCAACACATGACACATAATTGTGGGAAGCAGTGCCCCATCAACTCTTAGGTGGACCGCTCCCCCTCCACCTGAATTAACTTTATCCTAAGGAAAGGAGCAACATACCTCCTGTTTCCTATTGGTTGTATGATTTTTTGCATCATATCTTTTTTCATCACATCATTTTATCCTACCATAGCATAGCTCCACCTAAAAAAAGAAAAAGAGGCATACCCTCCCTAACCTCAACCACACAAGCAGGGAGATGACAGGGTGGAAGGGAGCCAAGGTGCACAACTTCTGGGGCTTTTGGGTGCCTTTTAGGGGCGGTTCGGGAACATATTGTGGAGTTAGAGTGCCCCAGAGGGCCTTTTGGCGAGGGGAAATGTGGCTGCATGTGTAGAGTAGCCACTATATCCCTCCATTTGGCCGTTTTCAACAGGTTATAGGGCGGTTTTGCGAAAAAAAGGCTGATTTTGGCCCTAAATTGCAAATTTTCAAAAGGAGGTCTAGCACTTGCGACGCCCGATCCCGGCCGCCACCGTTGAGTTTGAGCTCATACTTTGTGTGGTTCCCTCACACCCACAAGTCTTAGGCGGCCCTATACGCACGTAGCAAAATTGCCACAGTTCCCAAATGGGTACCACCCCAAAACGGGGGCTGAAAAACCACTTTGGAAAATTGCACAATTGTGCTTTGCAGGGAACACCCCCAAAAACCTGTGAATTATCCAAAATGACTGTGTGTAGGGGGTACAACATGTGCCAGTCAAAAGTCATGTATCCCCTTCAAATTTGGGCACTGCAGTGTCCATCCAAAGAAAAATCCAACTCTTCCAAATCATCTGCTGCTGCATTTCAAAACACACCGTAAAATCCAACCTAAAAAATGAAGCAAGGAGGACGACAGGCAAACACATGCAAAACTGTGGTTTGCTTTTTGTTAGCGCGTCTGCTGACCCAGTCACTGTGATTGTATGCGAAGCGTGACAAACAATGCACCACCAATGCAGCCAACAAGCAATGGAGGCGCAGCCAGTGCAGCCAATGCAATAATAAATGAGGGCAACAATGCCTGCAAAAGAAATGGCGCAAGAGGGGTAAAAAAATGGCGAGTGGATGAATTTGGGCACTGCAGCGCCCAAAATTACCAAAACATGAAAAAGGGCACCAAACTCACACCTGTGTGACACAAAACACATGGCAGTGTGCAGTCCGCGCCCAAAACAAAGCAGAAGGTTACACCAAGCTTGCGACCCTATTGTGAAATGGGTCGTAACGTGTTGTTGTTGTTCCCATAGGCACTTGTACGATGTATTGAAACGGAACTCTCACATTCATGTACCCAGTATGGGCTAAAATTTGACTTTCACTAATTTTAAGCACTGCAGTGCCCAAAATTTTAAAAAGTTGGCAAATTTACCCACTTCAATTCATTGTGGTGCATAGGTTCCTCGAAGGGCAAGAAAAGCCAACACCTGTGCTTGCGTTGCGATGGGTGGCATTCATGGTACCAAATATATTTTGGCTACGGAGAGACAGACAAACGGACAGGCAAGCAAACAAACAGACAGATAGACAGAGAGACAGTCCAATGGACACCCCGACAAACGGACGAACAGATACACACATACACGGACGGACAGACCGACAGGCAAACAAACAGACAGACAAATAGACAGACATACAGGCAGACAACAAACAGACGGACGGACAACTGGACGGACGGACTGTGGGACAGAGAGATACAAAGAGAGAAACACAGAAGACAAACCGTCAGACAAGACAAGACAGACGGACGGACGCACACATGGATAGACGGAGAGACAGCTACAATGGCTGTCCTCCTACTACCACACGGTTGCTCCCTCATGCATCTGCACAACGTTGCGCACAGAATATTGACCTCCTTTCGCCCAGATTATCATGCAAATAGGTTTTGAGTTCATTTGGGAGCTGCAGTTCCGAAAATATTACAAACCAACATTTTGAGGTCTCTAATGTACTATGTCGGGTGCCTGCCTCAAAGTCTCACCCCCTGTAACAACCATTGGCGTGTCTTGCCATCAGTTGTTCACGATATGTGCAATGTAATCATCCACGTGATCAAATCCCCCCCTCTAAACTACTGCGCGGTTCCATGTTGATGAAATACACCCCGTATAGGTGTTGCCTTGATCTTCAACACTTTGGCACACTTATTCTAGTAGGGGCATTGTTGGTTGATGGAGTTTGGTTGCCCGTGTGTAGTGTAATGGTTGATATGATGAACACCCCCACTCTCCAGTGCACCACCGTTGCGCGGTGCTGAGGTACACTCCTGCACAAGTGTTATGCCATTGGTCCAACACTTTCACACGCATTTTTTACTAGGGGCCTTGAAGGTGGATGCGGATTCGGTTGTCTATAGGGTGTCTTCCAACACGGAGTCATTCGTGTTTTCGAGTGTTTCATCACAATTTGTGGTTGTTATTTCTAAAATGGCTGTAGATGGTGCAATACTCCGCACAGACAACCAAGTTTGTCTCTACCTTCAATGCCCCTGGTAAAAAACGTGTGTGAAAGTGTTGGACCAGTGGCACAACAATTGCATAGAGGTCTGCTTCATCACCGCGCACGGTCGTGCTCTAGAGAGGGGTGGCATTCATCATGTCAACCATTATACTACACACAGACGACCAAATTGCATCGACCAACAATGCCCCTACTAGAATATTGGTGCCAAAGTGTTGAAGATCTAGCACAACACTTATACGGGGTGTACTTCATCACCGTCGAATGGGGAAGAAGAATAGAGGGGGGTATTTGATCATGTGGACGATTACATTGCACATACCTAGCATGAATTGTGGCGAGATCGGGTAATGCTTGCTATAGGGGATCGGACTATGAGGCATGCACTGGACAAGACATTAGAGACCTCAAAATATTGATTTCCTAAATTTTGGGAACTGCAGTGCTCAAATGAACCCAAAGCCCATTTGCATGATCATCTGGGCGGAACGCTGTCAATGTTTTTTGCAAGGTTCTGTACATGCATGATGGAGCAGCATTGTGGTAGCAGGAGGACAGATAGTCTGTCTATCTCTCCGTCCGTCCGCCTGTCCATCCGTTCGTCTGTCTTGTTTCGTATGTCTATTTGTCTTTTGTGTGTCTATCTGTGTGTCTCTCTGTCTATCTCTCCGTCCGTCCATTTGTCCGTTTGTTGTCTGTCTGTGTGTCTATTTGTTTGTCTGCTTGTTTGTTTGCCTGTCGGTGTGTCTGTCTGTCTATGTGTCCATCTGTCTACCTGTCTGTCCGTCTCTCAGGGTGTCTGTCAGACTGTCTGTATGCCTCTCTGTGTCTATCTGTCTGTTTGTCTGCTTGCCTGTCCGTTTGTCTGTATCTCCGTAGCCAAAAAATATTTGGTACCATGAATGCCACCCAACGCAACGCAAGCACAGGTGTTGGCCTTTCTTGCCCTTCGTGGAACCTATGCACCACAATGAATTGAAGCGGGTAAATTTGCCAACTTTTTAAAAATTTGGGCACTGCAGTGCTCAAAAGTAGTGGAAGTCAAATTTTAGCCCATAATGGGTACATGAATGTGAGAGTTCCGTTTCAATACATCGTACAAGCGCCTATGAGAACAACAACAACACGTTACGACCAGATTGACAAGAGGGGGGCAAGCGTGGAGTAACTTTGTGCAATGTGGATTCACCTATAGAGACAACTAGACACACACTTTCAATGACCCCCCTAAAAAGTACAATCAGAAGGTTTGGGCACTGCAGTGCCCAAAAATTTCAAATGCTAAGATTCCAAGCCCTGAAGCGGGGGTGTATATGTGCAGCTCTAAGAGCAACGAAAGGCTAGGTTGTTGGTCCCCACAACGAAAACACAGGTGTAGTTGGCCGAAAAATGGGTATGCTTTTTTTGGGTGTAAAAACTCGGCGTTGACATCGCCAAAAATTGTGTCTTTTAGCGACGAAGTCTACGTGCGTAAAGGGCCGGCTAAGCAAGTAGCATCCACCGAAATTTTGGCTGAATCCAAAATACCACGACGAAGCTGTGATTTTTGCCCATTTCGCGTGTGCTTGCTTTCTGGTTGCTGCTTGCTTGCCAAACCTGTTAGGTCAAGCCTGGACACCGAAGAGGGTTATAAAACCAAGACTCGTTCCACGAGCTCGGTGACCCTATCCCTGACTAGTATTGCATATTGGGACCGAGCTGTTCGGCGAAGGAACATCGTCTACGATAAACGATAAATCGGGTACACAATGCAAAGTGGTTGAGAGTAGTTGAAAACCGGCTGAAAATGAGCTGCATTCATCCGTTTGGGCACCATAACTGGACTGGATTCATTTTTGGAACACCATGGTTGTGACCCGTTTTGAGCCATTTGTGGTCCCGAATTGGCCCATTTTCAAGGCCCTTTCGCGCTTGAGAGGGGCGAAATTGCTCAACATGGGCTCGAAATGGGCTCATTGCACTTATTTGTGCACCCCAAATGGTCCAAAAGTATCTTTGGGAAGACACATTTTTGATCCATTTTTGATTGTTTCTTGGTCCCAAAACAACCCATTTTTAAGGCATTTTGTGACTGTGGACGGGCCAAAACGGCTTGCAATGGGCTCAAAATGGCCCCATTTCACTTGTCCAGGCACTCCAAATGGTCTAGGATCATTTTGCAAAAACAGATTTTTGCCCATTTTTCACCCATGTTTTGTCCCAAAACATCCCATTTTGAAGGCATTTTGGAATTTTGGGAGGGCCCAAACGGGCCACCACTAGCTAGAAACGCGCAAAAAACACGTGTTTTGGCATTCCATGTGGTAGAAAATCATTTTCCAGGAAATTCTTTTTTTTGCACCCGGTGGACCTTGTTGACCCATTTTGGCACCCACCTCTATGGGCTACCTCCTGCTGCTTGCCGTAGCCCACTGGGCCTAGGTACAGGGGTCTAGGCGTCAGTTACGGCAATGTTGAGGGGTGGGAACCACCAAAAGTGGGTCGTTTGCAGGTCGATTAGGTGCGATCGAAATCGCATTTTGAGCCACGTAGCCCAAAATATGGTCCGCTTTTGGTTTGAGGCTGTTGGCGGCCAAGGTGCACAAATTATGGGCCGGGGGTGTGGGGGGGGTGGGGCGGTTCGCAAACATTTTGCGGACTTAGACGGCCCAAGAGGGCCCCTCGGCACGGGGAAGTCTAGCTGCATGTGTAGAGTGGCTACTATCCACTTCATTTGACAATTTTCAGCAAGGTCTCGGGCGGTTTTGGGCAAAAAAAAGGCTGATGTTTGGCCCTAACTTGTAGTTTTTGGAATGGAGGTCCGGCACTTGCGACGCCCGTTCCCGGCCGCCACCGTTGAGTTTGTGGCTCATGCTTTGAGTGGTTGTCCCTCACACCCATGGGAAGCATCCACAAAATTTTGGGCGACTGTGCAGCACTAGAGTTATGATTTTTGCCCATTTCGCACGTGCTTGCTTGCTTGCTTGCCACACTTGTTAGGTCCACCCTAGACACTAAAGAGGGCTATAAAACCAAGACTCGTTCCACTAGCTCGGTGACCCTAACCCTAACCTAGCACAGATGGAGGGCACATTGCTTGGGGGAGTGCCCGGAGGGGTGCGTGCGGGAGGCCCGCAACCAGGTGCCCGCAAAGGTGCTTGCGCAAGTGGCGGGGGGACTGCTAGGTGGAGTGCCCGGAGGGCTGCGCACGGGAGACGTTGGGTGCATGCAAAAGCGCCCACGAAGCCCCGGGCATGGTGCGCGGGCAAGATTGGCTGCAATTGTGCTTTTCAAAGTGCGTGTGACGATAAGAAGTGGTTGTACGCGTTTGGGCAGCGCGCCAACGGTGAGGGCATGCCTGCAGCAAGTGCAGGTGGTGGGGGGGGGGGGGGGGGCTTGGGGCGATGCACTACTTGTGGCTGCGGGGTCGGCGGCGGGTGTGTGTGGCGGGGGGGGGGGGTCTTGTGCCCCTCAGCCCCCATGGGCTGTGCGGGCCGTTCGCGCGCAACTGCCGTCTACGCGGCCAGTTGTAGTGCTTGGGCAGTCCCGGGGGTCGCTGCCCTAGCATCCAACCTTGGCAGTTTTGGGGCTTGCGGGGGGCCTATGGCCCGGGCCATATGGGGCTAGCAGCCACTTCGTGGGTCCCCATGGGTGCTTAAGTACCTGTTTTGTCACCAAATGATCAACCTAGGCCCATCACAAGGGCGATGAAAGGGGCTTGCAACAAGCCAAAGGTTCAAAAACTTTCAGTGGACGCATGCCGGCCTGAAAAACTAGCAAGGGCCCGGCGCGGGGGCGGGGGGGGGGGGGGACTCGAAGTTTGGACCTAAGACCCCGCTAGAGATTCGGGGTTCCATGTGCAAGAAGAAAGGTGGTTAAGAAATTGGCGCACAACGGCCACAATACGCACAAAAATTTTGCGCCCCCCCCATCCCCCTCCCAAGAAAGTGGCACCCGTGTACAGGAGGGTGGAGGGGTCATAATCAAAAAATTCATTTGCCTTCAGCTGGTCCACCTCGCACAGAATCTACCCCGAGCAGCACACAACGACAATAGGGTAAACACCACATAAAGACGGGCTAAGACATGCTTTACATACCTTGGACGGTCCTTTCGTGTGGTCGGAATATCAGAAAAAAAATCTATTGCCTTCCGCAAGTCCGACTCGCAGAGAATCTACTCCAAGCAGGAGACACACAAAATAGGGAAAAAACCACATAAATATATAAAACATAAAACATGGTGTACATAGCTTGAATGGTCATTTTCAGTGATCAGGGTATCAGAAAAATAACTTTCGAAAGCTTCGATTTTTGAGCTGCCTAGGGTGAAAAACGGCACAAACAGGTTGTGCATCCATCCCTTGGGTGCCCCCCCCCCCCCCCCCGAGATAATACCCAAATAGGATGAAAAACACGTATGGCCTAAAACATGCTTTACATACCTTGGATGGTCATTTTAGGTGATCACAATATAAAAAAACAAGTTTCGAAAACTTCGATTTTTGAGCTGCCCAGGGTGAAAAACTGCATAAACAGGTTGTGTACCAATCCCTTGGGAGCCCCCCCCCCCCCCGCCGACCTAATACCCAAATAGAGTGAAAAACACATAAATACGGCCTAAAACATGCTTCACATACCTTGGATGGTCATCTTGTGTGGTCACAATATCATAAAAAACAAGTTTCGAAAACTTCGATTTTTGAGCTGCCCAGGGTGAAAAACTGCATAAGCAGGTTGTGTACCAGCCCATTCACTAGGCCATTATTGGCGGACACAGTCATTTTGCGTCTTTAGCACCGGCATTGACCGGCTCTCAGCAAGGCTAGAGGCTGCAAAAAAAATGTCCTTCCGTATCCTAGTAGGCATATAGTGTCACAATATCCCCACTCACACCCCTCAGAGTGGGTACCACGGGGTCACTGAGGTCGCCAAAACCGCCAACATAGCAAAAATGGCTCGAAAGTGCATCAACTGCAGAAGATCTCGTCCCACTCCGCCCCATACAAACCCCATGGAGTCGGGACCCAGAAACACTTTTTCGGCTGAAAATCGAAAAAAACCAAAAGATTCCTGATTTTCGACCCAAAAAAAAGGGGGGGTCATTTTTTTTCTACATTTACCTGATCTACGGAGGAGGGTGCTCCTGCAGGGAGTGCTCCTGCAGCACGACAGCTTGCCACCATGCAGCTGGCTTAATACCGCTACTACCCATCTTCGGGCTCGCTTCTGTTCCTCCTCAGTTCACATTTTGCGATATGCCCCTTCTGTGTGCACCTCGCTTGTCTACACCTCTTGCTGCGCCTGATGCCGGTTTGTTGGCGCCAAGTGGCAAATGAAAGCCTTCTCGTGTGGGGTCAGGGAGGCTTGTTTCTCTTGATGCCACACCGCCTGAGGTGGAAGGTGTTGGCCCCGTTGGCATGTGTGCAAAAGCCTGGACAGGAATTACCTCGAAGAGAGATTGTCAGATCAAGCACAAACGCCGGCACCAGACCGCCCTATTTCGGGGTCATTTGTGTAGCATACCCCAGTGGGTGATATTGGATGTCCAACCACTGCCAAAATCATCATTTTGGGCGACGAAATGATGCCCCAATGAATCACCTCGCAGAGACTCTTAGATCAAAGCCAGGCAGGCCCGTGTATATGGGAAAACGCCACATACCCCCCCATTTTGGGCCTTTTTGGGCCTGTTCATGTACCCTACCCCAAGACGTTGAATTGTTGGTTTAGCCCCTTGTAAAATCATTATTTTGTCCAATAAACGCATCCCCCAATGAGTTTTTGGTCCGGACCCCCCCCAGACCCCCCCCCCCCCTGAAACCCACTTTTTTGAGGGGGGGGGGGGGGGGTGTGAGGGTGTGTGTGGGGGGGGGGGGGGGGTCAAAAATGTCAAAAAAAACGAACTCCCCCTTTTTTGTTCGTCCAAAACCATGAATCTTTTGTTTTTTTATTTTGAGCCAAAAAAGTGTTTCCGGGTCCCGACATCATGGGTTTGTATGGGGCGGAGTGGGACAGGCACTTGAAAGTTTATGCACTTTCGAGCCATTTTTGCTATGTTGGCAGGTTTGTGACCTTGGTGACCCAGTGCTACCCACTCTGAGGGGTGCAAACAGGGATGCTATGATAGTATATGCCCTATTAGGATACGAAAGGACATTTTTTGCAGTCTCTAGCCTTGGGAAGGGCCGGTCAAAGGCCGTGCCAAAGACGCTAAATGACTGTTTCCACCAATAATGGCTCACAAGAGTGAATGGGGTGGTACAGAACTTGCTCATGTAGTTTTTCACCTTGGGCAGCTCAAAAATCGAAGTTTTCGAAACTTATTTTTTTGATATGGTAACCACACAAAATGACCATCCAAGGTATGTAAAGCATGTTTTAGGCCGTATTTATGTGTTTTTCACCTTATTTGGGTATTGGGAGCGGGGGGGGGGGGGGGGGTCCCAAGGGTTTGGTACACAACCTGCTTATGCAGCTTTTCGTCCTGGGCAGCTCAAAAATGGAAGTTTTCAAAACTTATTTTTTTGTTATTCCGACCACACGAAAGGACCATCCAAGGTATGTAATCCATATTTATGTGGTTTTTGCAGGTTTTGGGTGTGTGCTCACCTGGCTGTGCATTGCTCGGGGTAGATTCTCTGCGAGGTGGACTTGCCGAATGCAATAGAATTTTGAGAGGAAACGAACATGTGTGTGTACTCAGTGAAAGTCCTTTCAACGTGGGAGGTACAGTTTTGGTGCCAGATTTCTGTGCAACCAATGGATGGACTGGATGCACCCTGCCTTCCTGGGCACACCCTGCCTCCCTGGGCAATTGTAAGTGCTCCTGCAGTCCATGAGACATACCACTCCAACAAAAATCTCCACGAAATCTGAACCTGAGATGTTCAGGAAAGGCACACCCGCTTCACCTGCAGTAGCCTGCAAACATAAAACGAAGCCTTGAAGTTGGGCCACAAATGCCAGAGCGCAGCATGCAGTGCATGCAACTAAGTGCCTGTGTGAGGCAGAAAAAGCGAGCAAAGAGCGTTGAATTTGCTCTGCACACGCGCGCGCGCATAGAAACACACATACAAGGAGAATACCGAAACGATGATGATGACACAGAACTTTTCCTGCAAAAAGCTACAGACAAATGGGCAGTGTGGGCGGACTCCATCAGGCCTTTGCTTTGTGATACTGGGGGGGGCGGGAATTGGTCTCCTTGGGGTTTTGGCTCACCCACCCACCAACCCTTGGTCTCACCCACCCACCCATATCCCCGGCTGGGGGGGGGGGGGGGGCTCAGTCAGCGCCAACGTTGCCCATGGAAATTGTACAGCAAAACAGGTCTGCACAAAGTGGCAGCACGGCAATGTGCCACAATGTGCCTCAGCCCACCTACCAAGCACAGCAACCAACGCACCCACCCAAAAGAGCTGACAGCCCCCCCTGGGGAGGTTTCCTGAACTTTTTCCCAAATCAGGGGAAAACAAGACAAACCCACCCCCCCACCCTCAGACCCCCCCCCCCACCCACCGGAATAGCATCAACCATCCACTAAGCAAAGGCCTGGGACGGACTCTCCAGCAGACGTTGCATGTTTGACAGAGCCACCCACTGTAGGTGCTGACTGGAATCTGTTTCAACAAAAACGCTGGACTGCTGTATACACCCCGGGTATTCTGCAATCATGCCACCACGATGGGCCTGCAGCAACACACACACGCATGCACACATGCTGACGATCAACAACTTCAACCAAACGGGCTGGTGCTGAGGAATGGACCAGCAGTTGAACATTGAAATGAAAGATGTGTCAGGCGTGCCACAGGTCCCCGCAGGCCAATATTGCATGATAGCCCGTTCTGCTGGGCACCAATCTGAGGATTACAGGGCGACAGACAATGATTGTTGGAGTCATCTTGATCCCTGTGCTCTTTGTCCTCGGTTGCTTTTGTTGGTCTGCTTCTTGGTCAGCAGTGCCCAGCAATTCATCCATGCTTGTGGATGATTGCTGTCTCAATATCGTGTTTCTGACGCCCTGTAGCTCTTCTGGGGCTGAATCCATGTGATCTTGAACATGATGTCGGGGAGAGGGATTTGAATTCGAATCCCATCTTGTCAGAGGCTGGGATCTGCGCGTTCCAGCTGGAATTTGAAACACACAACCCTTGCAGTGCACTGCTGCTGCACGCCACAGGGATGCAATCTTGCAGACCCCAAAACTGGAGTGGAACTCTGTTGCTTGCCCACCGAAAGCAATTTCTCCTACCTGCTGGACCACATGATGCACATGCTGCAAGATCCACAAAGAAAAATGCAGACCCAAATACCCCAAAACAGCATACCCAAATACTTTTTGTTTGCTTCTTTGACCCAAACACAATTTTTTTTGCCATAACCCAACTACAACAAAGAACCATGGGGGGGGGGGGTTTCACCACAACCCGAATGCTGCTTTTTTTTTCTTGTTACCTTTTTTAGTAACCCAAATGCGCCTTCTTTTTGCTCAAACCCAAATACATTTCTTTTTGAGAAAACAAGAAAATAACAAGCAGTGTTTCACCATCTAAGTGTCAGATATCCAACATGATGTTGTTCAATTGTGCAAAAGAAAAGCGAAAAGAGTGGGCATGACACCCACAGTCCCAGGTGTCTATTTTCCATACCATGCTGCATACCATGTTTTCACACCCCTTTGTCCGAAAAACTTAAGAAATCCATGTCAGACGCATGTTGATATGTGATGTCGAAATTCTATTGCCTTCGGCAGTGCAACTCGAAGAGAGGCTGACAGTCAGCCAATCAGTCAGTTAGACAGGCCAGCAGTCAGTCAGACAGAAACACACACTTTGGGTTTTTGTCACTGGCAGGCACGGGTTCAAGCAGTGGGGAGAACTACTTGGTCTCAGGATAGGCAGTGGCCGAATGGTAATGCAGGCGACCGCAAACTTTTTGGTCGGCAGTTCGAACCCCGCTGCGGCAAATATGGCGGCTGTGCCGCCGCCGGCGTTCACCGACCAAGATTCGAACCGCCGACCTAAAATTCTATTGCCTTCGGCAAGTCCACCTTGCAGAGAATCTACGCCGAGCAAAACACACCCAAAATAGGGTGGAAACAACATAAATACGGCCTAAAACGTGCTTTACATACATTGGATGATCATTTTAGGTGATCACAATATCAAAAAAAATAAGTTTCGAATACTTCGATTTTTGAGCTGCCCGGGGTGAAAAACTGCATAAGCAGGTTGTGCACCCATCCCTTGGCCCCCCCCCCCCCCCCCCCCCCCGGACCCAATACCCAAATACGGCCTAAAATATGTAAATACGGCCTACAACATGCTTTACATACCTTGGATGATCATTTTAGGTGATCAGATTATCAAAAAAATAAGTTTCGAAAACTTCGATTTTTGAGCTGCCCAAGGTGAAAAGCTGCATAAGCAGGTTGTGCACCCATCCCTTGGGAGACCCCCTCCCCTCTGGACCTAATACCCAAATAGAGTGAAAAACACGTAAATACGGCCTAAAACATGCCTTACGTACCTTGGATGGTCATCTCGTGTGGTCACAATATCATAAACACAAATTCTATTGCCTTCGGCAAGTCCACCTCGCAGAGATTCTACCCCAAGCCACACACACCCTAAATAGGGTAAAAACTACAGAGATACGGCCTAAAAAATGCTTTACATACCTTGGATGGTCATCTTAAGTGGTGACAATATCAAAAAAACAAGTTTCGAAAAGATCCGAGCTGGTTCACACAATGGAGATCCAAGCTGGTTCACACAACGGAGATCCAAGCTGGTTCACACAATGGAGATCCAAGCCGGTTCACACAATGGAGATCCAAGCCGGTTCACACAACGGAGATCCAAGCCGATCACACAATGCAAATCCAAGGCAGTTCACACAACGGAGATCCAAGCTGGTTCACACAATGGAGATGCAAGCTGGTTCACACCATGGAGATCCAAGCCGGTTCACACAAGGGAGATCCAAGCCGGTTCACACAACGGAGATCCAAGCTGGTTCACACAACGGAGATACAAGCTGGTTCACACCATGGAGATCCAAGCCGGTTCACACAATGCAAATCCAAGGCGGTTCACACAACGGAGATCCAAGCCGGTTCACACAACGGAGATCCAAGCCGGTTCACACAACGGAGATCCAAGCCGGTTCACACAATGGAGATCCAAGCCGGTTCCCAAAACACATTACGCAATGGAGATCCAAGGCGGTTCACACAACGGAGATCCAAGCCGGTTCCCACAATGCGTAAGTGCCCCTGGTGGGTGACCTAAGACCCCACCCACCCCTATATGCAGAGAGGTGCCCGGCCATTGCCTGGAGGGTCGACAAAACATACAAGAGGATAGCAAACATGTAAGAGGGGAGTAGTCGTAATGGAGATCCAAGCGTGTTTACACAATCGAGATCGAAGCGCGTTCCCACAACAGAACAAGTAAATACGGCCTAAAACATGCTTTACATACCTTGGATGGTCATTTTGAGTGGTCACAATATCAAAAAAATAAGTTTCAGAAACTTCGATTTTTGAGCTGCCCAAGGTGAAAAACTGCATAAGCAGGTTGTGTACCAATCCCTTGGGAGACCCCCCCCCCCCCGGACCTAATACCCAAATCGGATGAAAAAAACGTAAATACGGCCTAAAACATGCTTTACATACCTTGGATGGTCATATTGTGTGGTCACAATATCAAAAAAACCGGTTTCGAAAAATGTAATTTTTTAGCTGCCCAGGGTGAAAAATTGCACAAGCAGGTTGTGTACCAATCCCTTGGGAGACCCCCCCCCCCCGGACCTAATACCCAAATAGGGTGAGAAACACGCAAATACAGCCTAAAACATGCTTTACATACCTTGGATGGTCATATTCTGTGGTTACAATATCAAAAAAACAAGTTTCGAAAATTCTATTGCCTTCGGCAAGTCCACCTCGCAGAGAATCTACACCGAGCAACACGTACCCAAAATAGGGTGGAAACTACATAAATACGGCCTAAAACATGCTTTACATACCTTGGATGGTCATTTTAGGTGATCACGGTATCAAAAAAACAAGTTTCGAAAACTTCGATTTTTGAGCTCTCCACGGTGAAAAACTGCATAAGCAGGTTGTGTACCAATCCCCTAGGAAACCCCCCCCCCGACCCAATACCCAAATAAGGTTACAAACACGTAAATACAGCCTAAAACATGCTTTACATTGCTTGAATGGTCATTTTGGGTGATGACAATATCAAAAAAACAAGTTTCGAAAACTTCGATTTTTGAGCTGTCCGGGGTGAAAAACTGCATAAGCAGGTTGTGTACCAATCCCTTGGGAGCCCCCCCCCCCCCCCCCTAACCCAATACCCACATAGGGTGAAAAACATGTAAATACGGCCTAAAACATGCTTTACATACCTTGGATGGTCATTTTAGGTGGTCACAATATCAAACACAAGTTTCGAAAACTTCGATTTTTGAGCTGCCCGGGTTGAAAAACTGCATAAGCAGGTTTGTGTACCAAACCCTTGGGAGCCCCCCCCCCCCCCCCCCCCCCGGACCTGATTCCCAAATCGGGTGAAAAACACGTAAATACGGCCTAAAACATGCTTTACATACCTTGGATGGTCATATTGTGTGGTCACAATATCAAAAAAAGAAGTTTCGGAAACTTCGATTTTTGAGCTGTCCGGGGTGAAAAACTGCATAAGCAGGTTGTGTACCAATCCCTTGGGAGACCCCCCCCCCCCCCCCCCGGACCTAACACCCAAATAGGGTGAAAAACACGTAAATACGGCCTAAAACATGCTTTGCATAGCTTGAAATGTCATTTTGGGTGGTCACAATATCAAAAAAAACAAGTTTCGAAAACTTCGATTTTTGAGCTGTCCGGGGTGAAAAACTGCATAAGCAGGTTGTGTACCAATCCCTTGGGAGCCCCCCCCCCCCCCCCCCCCCCCGGACCTAATACCCATATCGGGGACAAAACACGTAAATACGGCCTAAAATATGCTTTACATACCTTGGATGGTCATATTGTGTGGTCACAATATCAAAAAAAGAAGTTTCGAAAACTTCGATTTTTGAGCTGCCCGGGGCGAAAAACTGAGTGAGCAGGTTGTGTACCAATCCCTTGGGAGACCCCCCCCCCCCCCCCCCCCCCCGGACCTGATTCCCAAATCGGGTGAAAAACACGTAAATACGGCCTAAAACATGCTTTACATACCTTGGATGGTCATATTGTGTGGTCACAATATCAAAAAAAGAAGTTTCGGAAACTTCGATTTTTGAGCTGTCCGGGGTGAAAAACTGCATAAGCAGGTTGTGTACCAATCCCTTGGGAGACCCCCCCCCCGGACCTAATACCCATATCGGGGACAAAACACGTAAATACGGCCTAAAACATGCTTTACATACCTTGGATGGTCATATTGTGTGGTCACAACATCAAAAAAACAAGTTTCGGAAACTTCGATTTTTGAGCTGTCCGGGGTGAAAAACTGCATAAGCAGGTTGTGTACCAATCCCTTGGGAGACCCCCCCCCCCCCGGACCTAATACCCATATCGGGGACAAAACACGTAAATACAGCCTAAAACATGCTTTACATACCTTGGGTGGTCATTTTAGGTGGTCACAATATCAAAAAAACAAGTTTCGGAAACTTCGATTTTTGAGCTGTCCGGGGTGAAAAACTGCATAAGCAGGTTGTGTACCAATCCCTTGGGAGCCCCCCCCCCCCCCCCCCCCCCCCCCCCCCGGACCTAATACCCATATCGGGGACAAAACACGTAAATACGGCCTAAAATATGCTTTACATACCTTGGATGGTCATATTGTGTGGTCACAATATCAAAAAAAGAAGTTTCGAAAACTTCGATTTTTGAGCTGCCCGGGGCGAAAAGCTGAATGAGCAGGTTGTGTACCAATCCCTTGGGAGACCCCCCCCCCCCCCGGACCTGATTCCCAAATCGGGTGAAAAACACGTAAATACGGCCTAAAACATGCTTTACATACCTTGGATGGTCATATTGTGTGGTCACAATATCAAAAAAAGAAGTTTCGGAAACTTCGATTTTTGAGCTGTCCGGGGTGAAAAACTGCATAAGCAGGTTGTGTACCAATCCCTTGGGAGACCCCCCCCCCCCCGGACCTAATACCCATATCGGGGACAAAACACGTAAATACGGCCTAAAACATGCTTTACATACCTTGGATGGTCATATTGTGTGGTCACAACATCAAAAAAACAAGTTTCGGAAACTTCGATTTTTGAGCTGTCCGGGGTGAAAAACTGCATAAGCAGGTTGTGTACCAATCCCTTGGGAGACCCCCCCCCCCCCCCGGACCTAATACCCATATCGGGGACAAAACACGTAAATACGGCCTAAAACATGCTTTACATACCTTGGGTGGTCATTTTAGGTGGTCACAATATCAAAAAAACAAGTTTCGGAAACTTCGATTTTTGAGCTGTCCGGGGTGAAAAACTGCATAAGCAGGTTGTGTACCAATCCCTTGGGAGACCCCCCCCCCCCCCCGGACCTAACACCCAAATAGGGTGAAAAACACGTAAATACGGCCTAAAACATGCTTTGCATAGCTTGAAATGTCATTTTGGGTGGTCACAATATAAAAAAAACAAGTTTCGAAAACTTCGATTTTTGAGCTGCCTGGGGTGAAAAACTGCATAAGCAGGTTGTGTACACGCCCATTCACTAAGCCATTATTGGTGGAAACAATCATTTCGCGTCTTTGGCACGGGTTGTGGACGGCCCCAGGCAAGGCTAGAGACTGCAAAAAACGTCCTTCCGTATCCTAGTAGGCATATACTGTCACAACATCCCCACTTGCACCCCTCAGAGTAGGTACCACAGGGTCACCGAGGTCGACGAACATAGCAAAAATGGCTGAAAAGTGCATAAACTGCATAAGCGCTCGTCCCACTCCGCCCCATACAAACCCCATAGAGTCGGGAGCCGGAAAAACTTTTTCGGCTCAAAATCGAAAAAAACCAAAAGATTCATGATTTTCAACCCAAAAAAGGGGGGTCATTTTTGACCCCCCCCCCCACCCACCCCCCCACCCCCCCCCCCCCCTCCCTCAAAACCTGAAAAAAGTGGGTTTCAAGTGGGGGGGGTCTGGGGGGGTCCGGACCAAAAACTCATTGGGGGATGCGTTTATTGGACAAAATAATGATTTTACAAGAGGTTAAACTAACAATTCAACCCCTTGGGGTAGGGTACGCGAATAGGCCCAAAATGGCGAAAATGGGGGGGTATGTGGCGTTTTCCCCTATATACGCCTGCCTGGCTTTGATCTAACAACCTCTGCGAGGTGACTTCGATTTTTGAGCTGCCCCCAACATAGCACAAATGGCTGAAAAATGCATAAACTGCATAAGCGCTCGTCCCACTCCGCCCCATACAAACCCTATGGAGTCGGGACCCGGAAACACTTTTTCGGCTCAAAATCAAAAAAAACCAAAAGATTCATGATTTTCGACCCAAAAAAAGGGGGGTCGTTTTCTGACCCCCCCCCCCACCCCCCCCCCCCCTCCCTCAAAAACTGAAAAAAGTGGGTTTCAAGTGGGGGGGTCTGGGGGGTCCGGACCAAAAACTCATTGGGGGATGTATTTATTGGACAAAATAATGATTTTACAAGGGGTTAAACTAACAATTCAACCCCTTGGGGTATGGTACGCGAATAGGCCCAAAAAGGCCAAAATGGGGGGGTATGTGGCATTTTCCCCATATATACATACGCCTGCCTGGTTTTGACTTTGATCTAACAACCTCTGCGAGGTGATTTCAAAAACTTCGATTTTTCTGCTGTCCAGGGTTAAAAACCGCAAAAGCAGGTCATGTACCGGCCCATTCACTAGGCCATTATTGGTGGAAACAGTCATTTCGCGTCTTTGGCACCAGCATTGACCGGCTCTCAGCAAGGCTAGAGGCTGCAAAAAATGTCCTTCTGTATCCTAGTAGGCATATACTGTCACAACATCCCCACTCAGACCCCTCAGAGTGGGTACCACGGGGTCCCCGAGGTCGCCAAAACCGCCAACATAGCAAAATCGGCTAAAAAGTGCATAAAGCGCTCGTCCCACTCCGCCCCATACAAACCCCATGGAGTCGGGACCCGAAAACACTTTTTTGGCTCAAAATCAAAAAAAACCAAAAGATTCATCATTTCGACCCAAAAAATGGGGGTTCTATTTTTGACCCCCCCCCCCACCTCCCTCACAAGCTCAAAAAAGTGGGTTTCAAGTGGGGGGGGGTCTGGGGGGAGGGGGGGGGGGGGTCTGGACCAAAAACTCATTGGGGGACGCGTTTATTGGAAAAAATAATGATTTTACAAGGGGCTAAACCACCAATTCAACGTCTTGGGGTAGGGTACATGAACAGGCCCAAAAAGGCCCAAAATGGGGGGGTATGTGGCGTTTTCCCATATACACGGGCCTGCCTGGCTTTGATCTAAGAGTCTCTGCGAGATGATTTTATTGCCTTCGGCAAGTCCACCTGGCACAGAATCTACCCCAAGCAACGCACACAAAAAATAGGGTAAAACCGACATAAATACGGGCTAAAACATGCTTCACGTATGTTGGATGGTCATTTTGGGTGATCACAATATCAAAAAAATGTATTCCGAAAACTTCGATTTTTGAGCTAGCTGTATAGGCTGAAAAACCGCATTAGTAGGTTGTGTACCAATCCCTTGCATGGGAGACCCCCCCCGCCCCCCGCACCCGAAAATCAAATGGGGTGAAAAACACATAAATACGGCCTGAAACATACCTTGGATGGTCATTTCAGGTGATCACGGTATCAGAAAAATAAGTTTCGAAAGCTTCGATTTTTGAGCTGCCCGGGTGAAAAACTGCATAAGCACGTTGTGTACCCATCCCTTGGGAGACCCCCCCCCTTGACCTAACACCCAAATAGGGTGAAAAACACGTAAATACGGCCTAAAACATGCTTTACATACCTTGGATGGTCATTTTAGGTGATCACAATATCAGCGAAAAACGTTTTGAAAACTTCGATTTTTGAGCTGTATAGGCTGAAAAACCGCACAAGCAGGTTGTGTACCAATCCCTTGGGAGCCCCCCCCCACCCCCCCCGCCGACCTAATACCCAAATAGAGTGAAAAACACATAAATACGGCCTAAAACATGCTTCACATACCTTGGATGGTCATCTTGTGTGGTCACAATATCATAAAAAACAAGTTTCGAAAACTTCGATTTTTGAGCTGCCCAGGGTGAAAAACTGCATAAGCAGGTTGTGTACCAGCCCATTCACTAGGCCATTATTGGCGGACACAGTCATTTTGCGTCTTTAGCACCGGCATTGACCGGCTCTCAGCAAGGCTAGAGGCTGCAAAAAAATGTCCTTCCGTATCCTAGTAGGCATATAGTGTCACAACATCCCCACTCACACCCCTCAGAGTGGGTACCATGGGGTCACTGAGGTCGCCAAAACCGCCAACATAGCAAAAATGGCTCGAAAGTGCATCAACTGCAGAAGATCTCGTCCCACTCCGCCCCATACAAACCCCATGGAGTCGGGACCCAGAAACACTTTTTCGGCTCAAATTAAAAAAAACCAAAAGATTCATGATTTTCGACCCAAAAAAAGGGGGGGTCATTTTTTGACCCCCCCCAACCCCCCCCACCTCCCTCAAAACCTCAAAAAAGTGGGCTTCAAGTGGGCGGGGGGGGGTCCGGACTAAGAACTCATCGGTGGATGCGTTTTTTGGACAAAATAATGATTTTACAAGGGGTTAAACCAACAATTCAACCCCATGGGGTAGGGTACGCGAATAGGCCCCAAAAGGCCCAAAATGGGGGGTATTTGGCGTTTTCCCCTGTATACGCCTGCCTGGCTTTGATCTAACAACCTGTGCGAGGTGATTCTACAGCCGGGTGCGTTACCATTGGACCGGGGCTGGATGTGATAGAAATGTGTCTCCCCATTGCTTGGAGCCTTCTCAGCGAAAACTTTTGACCCCTCCCCCACCCTCCCCCCCTCAAAAAAGTGTTATCTAGTTTTAGGGGATAGAGGCCTCAGAATCAAAAAATCCATTTGGGGTTTGTCTTATTGGGCAAAATAATGAATTTACAAGGGGTTGGACATCAAATGTCATGCCTTGGGGTATGCTACGCGAATGACCCCAAAAAAGGGGGGTATACGACGCCCGCGCTGGCGCTTGATCTGACAACCTCTCTTCGAGGTGATTTGGCTGCAGCTTTGTCTTGGCAGTTTCTCCGCACAATTCTTTAGGATACCTCTCTCGCAACGCTTTAAGATCCCTCTCTTGGACCTTGCACCACTTTCTGTGGATCAACACCTGTTGGGTGGGTATCTTCCGCATTGGCAACATTGGTTGTGGCTCAGGTCAAGGGCGTTTGCCCTGGGGCTCTGCGGCTTTAATGCCCAAGCTGACAAGGCTTCCCTCAAAGTTGGCACATCGCACTTGAGTAGGGAGGAGTGGGCCGCAATATTTGTCTTGGCCTTGATTGGAGCATCCACAACTTGAGCATGGCAAGGCGAGGTAGAGGGGGGCTTCTCCATGAAGTTCAAGGCTAGTTAGGGGGGGGCAGGCTGCTCGTCGAGCTCTCTAACAACACGCATCCCCCTCCCAACCATTGTCCAGGATAGTGCCTGGGACTTGGACGGAATAATCCGCATTGATAACACGGCTTGCTTCATGGATGAATCCTTTCGGCAAAGGCGTAAAAGAAATATCCTCCGTGCTTCCAAGCTTTCCTGATGGGCAACCACCTCCTTGCGTGGATGTAAACCTTGGAAGCCACACAATCAACCACACATCCTACAACAATACAAGAAGTAGTACAACACTCTTGCAACCTTTGTCGGTTCTAGTTCAGCTTGTTGTGAAGGACCTCCCTACAGTCGAAAGCAAGACTTTTGGGTCATGGTAGCCCTCTTGTGAATAATCAGTCTTCTATGGCCACCGCAATGGTGTCTGTCGTATTGCATGTGTACTCTGACGAGCATGTGTTTTGCCGAGAATCGTACCAGACAGGCCAAAATGTGTTGGACCACCTAGCGGCTGTGGACTCCAACCTGAAGCAGGCTCTTCGGCATGCCTCGCTTGTGTCGCTTATGTTGCATGGGCCGGAGGCTGAAGTTGAAGCATGTCGAGCTGCCTTGGCGCCGCTTGGGTGCGAATTCTTTGTGTATGCCCATCACCAAATGAAAACACACATGCATTCTGTATATGACCATCCAATGGCTGAACAGCATACCTTGATTTGTGCACATGTGCAGACACAATTACTCGCTGCAGGACGAACGTCACCAATGTTGCTGACGGGTTGACCAATTGGTCCAAGAAAACTCTTTTTTAGTTTTTTGGTGCTTTTTGGCACAAGGTGGTGCCAAAAGCCCATTTTGGTGGGTTTTGAAAGGGGGGGGGGGGTCGTTGGGGCTTGGGTAGGTGGTTGCCATGGGTTAGTGTTTTCGTTTTTTTTTGGCTTGACTTGTTTTTTCTTTGCAACACAACATTTTTGTTGCTGTTTTTTGGTGTTTTTTGGTGGCATACATCCCAACGATCCAATTTTTGCCCGTGGTTGCCTACGCCGGTGTACCATGAATTTTGAATTTTTAGTCCGATGCTTGTCATACATCGCAACGATCCAGTTTCTGCCCCTAGCATGGCGAAAAAACTAAAAGGGTGAACAGAAGAGCAAAAAAAAGGAAGTGGTTCCCTGTCCGTCCCAAAGCCTTGTTGAACCAAACCAGCCCGTTGATACCCTATAATGCCACCATTGTAACCCTTGCCAACCCCATATAAGCCTTCCCATTGATGAAGCACCTACAACATCCTGTAACCCGAACCCAACCGCTGAACAACCGTTGCCAACCCCTTCCCACAACCAAAACCTGGCGAACTTGCAAGATTGCGGCCCGACACCTAGGGGGAGAATTTAAGCCGCGCCGCGCGTGCGTGAACTACTTTTACGGCTTGTCTTCCCGGACCGCCCTAGGCTTTCCACCCTCCTAATACTGCCCCTCCGGAATGAAAATCCCTTGTTAGTAATCACGGTTGCTTGGATGGGATATGTGGCCAAATCTCCGTGCCGCGCGCGTGCCGCATCACGTGTTCCCTCCGAGGGAGTGACCTAATGAACCTGTCTACGATGCTGATGTCTGCAAAACAAATATGCAATAAACTTGCCAAGTATGGGGGGAAATGCCACATGTGGTGAGTGACAACAATGCATATGGGCTCCGATGACATAAAAAACACCGAAAAACACCGAAAAACACCGAAAAACACCTAAAAACAGGCAGAAATTGACAAAAAAACGAAAAGAACACGTGTTTTGCATTCGACGGGTTGGCTGGACGGGCAATTAGCCCATGCCTGTACTCGCAACAATACCATTATATTAGACAACGAGAGGCTCATTCACAGCAAACGAGGAAATTGAGATGTCTAGCTGGCCTATAGTGGCCATGTAAACCCTTCCTGGCCTCTAAACCAGATGGGGCTACAGTGGCTGCATAACCCTTGCTTTATGGGTACTCCAAAACGGAGAGGCTAAACTGGCCATGCAACCCCTACTATATCAGGCCCTGCTCAGCGGAGAGGACCAAAATGGCTGCGTAACCCCTACCTACCATATTGGGCATTTCATAGCGGAGAGAAAATCAACTTGCCTGCATAATTGCTTCCACATGAATTTATAGTTACAGTGTTTTATTTGGCATGTAGTGCCCAAAAGGGGAAATAAAAAGGTAACCGGAGTACACTTTATTTTTTTTCAAATATTTATAACCCAAATGCATTGTTCTGTGCAACCCAGGAACACTTTTTTTTTGCTGCTGAGTACCCTTTAGTTTTTCTGATGTAAAACCAACAGTCAGAAACGGTGTAACCCAACTTTTTTTTTTTGCCTGTAACTCAAGTAGACAACACTGGGGTTACATCATTTCACTTCTTTAGAATTTACTCTGGTTATACCCAAAAAGAGTACTGAGGTTACATCACACACATACATGCACGCACATCCACTTCCCGAACGCGAAGGTCAAATGAAGCTGCAGAGCAAAACTCAAATGCATCGTCGACACATCCAACAGAAAATTCCCACCTTGACAGCCAAGGACCGCACCCCTCACACAATTCTCATCTTGCCCAGCTGCTGATGCCTGCGGGGCATGCAGAAATCCCCAAAAGCACACACCTTAGCCAACAGCGTCTTGCCCACTCCAGGTGGGCCAGTAAGCAGGCAACCCTTTGGGATGCGCGCCCCCAGAGCCTGATATCTGCAACAAAACAGAACACAAAGATTGCGGAGCTGGGACTACAATTGACATTGTACCATATAAGATACATAACTTGCAGCAGCTGTGAGCTTTGTCACCAGACTGCAAATCATACAGATGGAGGCAACTTGAAGCGGATGACTGCACACATGTATGCTGAGCGGTGCAGCGCATGGGGGCATTTGGTAAAACCTAGTATGTACCGTAGTAAAACCTAGTAAAATGTACTAAAACCTGGTAAGATGTAGTAAAACCTAGTAAATTTTTTTTTAAATTTCTTTTCTAAAAAGTGTTTTTTTTACTCGGTAAATAAAAGCAAAAATTTTAGAAAATTTTCCTTACTAGGTTTCTAGGTAGTCATAAATTTGGACTTGAATTTGAAAAAAAAAACACAATGTTTAAGGGGGGGGGGGGGGTTAACGGTAGGTGGTATTTGTGTTTCAGAGCATGGTGCCCCCTCGTCGATTCCACGCCACTTGTGTAAGTGGCGCCCCACCCGGGCGAAACCGTGTATTGCAAGGTCAGCAGAAACAAAATGAGGCCCAACAAAAGAATGAGCTTTAACATCATATATATATATTACTACACCCCTCTCCCCTTAAATCTAGCTAACAAGCAACAAGCAAGAAACAACAAGCAACAAGCACTTCTCCTTTCCGTTTTGGCCATTGCTCCGCCTCATCGCTCCGGGCTCTACTCTACTCTAGCCATCCTAGAGCCTAGGTGGTGCCCTTGCCAAATCCAAGTTTTGAGCCAAAAACTCACCGGTGGTGCCGCGGGGCGGGGGCGCCAAGTTTGGAGGTGCCCTCCCAAAACTACGCATTTTGTGCCCGAAAACAGCCTTTTTTGGGCCCAAACGTGATCTTGGACCATTGGTGGTGCACAAACAAGTGTTTTGAGCCCATTTTGAGCCCGTTTTGATCAAGTTTAATCCCTTCCGCTACGTGTATGCACCAAGTTGTACCCTTGGCACGTACCTTAGAGTGGAGCCACGTAGAGTATGGGAGAGGGATGTAGATTAGAGGATATATATATATATATATCCTCTAATCTACACCCCTCTCCCAACTCTAGGTGGCTCCACCACACAGCTCTAAGGTACGGGCGAAGGGCACAAAGTGGTGCATACATGTGGTGGAAGGGGCTAAACTCGGTCAAAACAGGCTCAAAACGGGCTAAAAACACTTGTTTGAGCATCCCAAATGGTCTGGGATCACTTTTGGAAAAACGCGTTTTTGACCCATTTTTGACCCATTTTTGGTCCCAAAATGGCCCATTTTCAAGGCATTTTGGGATTTTCCATGAGCCCAAACCTGTCGCCACAGGCTCAAAATGGGCTAAAAACACTTGTTTGAGCATCATAAATGGTCCGGGATCACTTTTGGAAAAACGCGTCTTTCACCCATTTGTGACGCATTGTCGGTCCCAAAACGGCCCATTTTCAAGGTATTTTGGGATTTTCCATGGCCCAAAACGCGCCACCACGGGCTCAAAACGGCCTAAAAACACTTGTTTGGGCATCCCAAGTGGTCTAGGAACAACTTTGGAAAAAATGATTTTTTTCGCCCCGGGGACCCTGGTGGCCCCCACTGTGCGTGGGCTGGCCGGCCCTCCGGCTGCACCAAGTGACCACTGGTACGGGGGTCTACGTGGATCGTTGGGCGATTCTGAGGCTTGGAAGCCATAAAAAGTGGTTGCGGATGGACTAGGTGCCCTCGGAATTCGTTTTTGAGCCACGTAGCCCAAGATACGGCCCGTTGTTGGTTTCGGGGTGATGGTGCACATGGCGCAGATTTTGGGGCTTTTTGGCGCCTTTTTGGGCCGTTTCTCGGACATATCGTGGAGTTAGAGGGTACCAAAGGTCCCTTGGTCACGAGAAAGTCAAGCCGCACGTGGAGTGTAGCAGCCGTTTGCCTTCGTTTGGCTGTTTTGAACCCTTACTAGGGCTGTTTTGGGCGAAAAATGGCTATTTTTGGCCCAAAACTGCGCAGTTTTGGGAGGGCACCTCCCGACTTGGCGCCCCCGCCCCGGGCCGCCAGCGGTGAGTTTTTGGCTCAAAACTTGGATTTGGCAAGGGCACCACCTGGGCTCCAAGATGGCTAGAGTAGAGTAGAGCCCGGAGCGATGAGGCGGAGCAATGGCCAAAACGGTGAGGAGAAGTGCTTGTTGCTTGTTGCTTGCTTGTTGTTGCTTGCTTGTTGTTGCTTGCTTGTTAGCTAGATTTAAGGGGAGAGGGGTGTAGTAATATATATATATGTCCGAAAACCTGGGGGGGCGGGGGGGGTCATTGATGGTTTTGATGGATTTTTGCCAGTGTTGGCCTTTTTCCCGTGGCTACGTGTCTAGTAGGGGGGGGTTTATTATACCTTTTTGAAATGGCCTCAAAAAGGGCTTTTCGGAGATGTATGGGTTGGGGGGGGGGGGGGGTAGGTGACCCTATTTTTGAGAAATTCGGCCGGGACTGTCCGATGTTCGGGGGTTTTCAGCAGGTCTACGCAGGGTTCTGCTGCCCTGTTTTGGCGTGCCGTACAGTGTCGGTTGATTTTACGGAGCATGATGTTCCGGAAGGGGGGTGTATTGCACCTTTTCGGAACAATGTTGGAAAGGGCTTTTCAGAGATGTATGGGTTGGGGTGGGGTAGGGGATGATATGTTTGAGAAATTGGGCCGGGATGGTCATGGGTTGTGTCGTATTTGGATTTGTCAATCTCTAGGCACCAAGAACATGCAACAAAGAGAAAAAAGGCGGGAATAGCCGCAACATACCATTAGACCACACCCCAACACCTTCAAAAATGGATTCCCCAGCCCCAAAATAGGGGGAGGGGGTGCCTAACCCACCAAAAACCTACAAAAAGCGGTGCCGGTGACGTGGATATTGCAATTTTGGCCCCTGTCACCAGCGTGGCACTAGCAGCCGCAAATGGCCAAAATTGCAACAAAATCCAGATTTTCTCAAACATATCGTCAAACCATGAGCTGAAAACTTCGGAAATGAATCAGGCACCCTCAAAATAGGGGGGTGCACCCTCAACACCCCATAATTCTCGAAAAATCCAACCGCCCCGGACCGGAAACCATCAAAACCACCGAAAAGGGCCAATGACCCCCCCCCCCCCGGTTTTCGGACATATATATATATACATATATATGGGCGTTTTCACGGGGGGGGGGGGGGTTTGATCCATCCACTAACTGGGGTTTTTGTGTTGTCGGCCGATTTCTCGGAATATGGTGTTCCGTTGGTAGGGGTATGTTATACCTTTTCGGAAAGCCACCGAAAAGGGCTTTTCGGAGATGTATGGGTTGGGGGGGGGGGGGGGTAGGGGACCATATTTTTGAGAATTTTGGCCGTTACTGTGGACGATTTGGGTTTTTTTGCCCTGTTCTGGTCTGGTAGCAGTATGCCTGCACAGCATTGTAGGTGCGTTGGCCGCAATGCTTTGGTGGGTCAATTGGTGTCAATTTTTCTGGAGTTTTTATGGGTTCTTCATGCACACAAGGGGCAAATGCATCAATGTGAGGGCACCAACACTCTTGTTGAACCATTTTACTTGGCCTTCACGGCCACTTCCTCCCACTTGCCGCTCCACGAGGCATTGGGGCAGTTTTGCGAATCGTCGTTGAGGCAAGCCGAGCAAAAGCATGGGAATTTGCGGCGAAGCAAGAGGCCCGGCTTGCCACAAGATTTATAATGATAATATTGGGTTGTGCCCTTCACTGTGGCACCGCTTGGCAAGGTTTTCACCTTGTCTTCCTCAAGGAGGGTGAAGCGGTACTGAGTGAACTTGGCAAACTTGCCACGGACAGGTCGCGATTTGGTCCTTTCGTCCTTTTCCTCCTTCGTGTAGAGGAAGGCAAGATTTTGAACGTCCACGCGGCTTCTCTTTCTTTCGGGGGGTGCCTGGAGAACTCGAGAATGATGGCGCCGGACTATATTGGGAGGGCGAAGCGGAGCGGGTGCGCTTTGGGGTGGCCGGGGTGCCCTATGACATGACTGCAGCAAAAAAACTGTGGACAGGGGACACAAGGATTTTGCAAAATGCACGTCCCCTCCATCACACCCTCCAACCCTCAAAAATGAATTCCCCACCCTCAAAAAAGGGGGGGGGGGCTGCCACCCGACAAACCACGACGCCAAAAACAGCCCCGCAAACCCTTGAACGCCAAAAATAATGTGTCAATCACCAGGCACCGAGAGCATTCGATGAGCACAAAAAAAAGAAAATGGCCGCAACAGACCATCAGACCACACCCTGAAACCTTCAAAAATGGATTCCCCAACCCCAAAATAGGGGGGGGGGGGGTGTCTAACCCACAAAAAACCTAGAAAACACCCCTCTCCCCTTAAATTTAGCTAACAAGCAAGCAAGCAACAAGCAAGCACGTCACCATTCTGTTTTGGCCATTGCACCTTCCCATCGCCTCGGGCTTGACTCTACTTTAGCCATCCTAGGTGGTGGCCTTGGCAAATCCAAGTTTTGAGCCAGAAACTCACCGGTGGCGGCCCGGGGCGGGGGCCCCAAGTCGGGAGGTGCCCTCCCAAATTTGCGCAGCTTTGGGCCAAAAACAGCCATTTTTCGCCCACAATAGCCCCAAAACCCGGGCAAAACGCCCAAACGAAGGGAAACGGTGGCTACACTACACATGCGGCTTGACTTCACCGTGTCAAAGAGCCCTCTAGTGCCCTTCAACTCCACGATATGTCCGAGAAACGGCCCAAAGAGGCGCCAAAAAGCCCCAAAATCTGCGCCATGTGCACCAAAACCCCGAAACCAAGCATGGGCCGCATCTCCGATTCTGAGGGCACCTAGTCCACCCGCAATCCCCTACTTTTTGTGGTTTCCAAGCCTCAGATTTGCCCAACGAGACCCCTACACCCCCGTACCAGTAGTCACTTGGTGCACCCGGAGGGCAGCCCAGCCCAGCGCGCACAGTGGGGGCAAACGGTGGGTCCACCAGGTTCCCTGGGGCGAAAACATCATTTTTTTCCAAAGTTGTTCCTAAACCACTTGGGATGCTCAAACAAGTGTTTTTAGGCCATTTTGAGCCCGTGGTGGCGCGTTATGGGCCATGGAAAATCCCAAAATGCATTGAAAATGGGCCGTTTTGGGACCAAAAATGCGTCTAAAATGGGTCAAAAATGCATTTTTCCAAAAGTGATCCTAGACCATTCATGATGCTCAAAGAAGTGTTTTTAGCCCATTTTGAGCCCGAGATCAACCGTTTTGGTCCATGGAAAAGGCCAAAATGCCTTGAAAATGGGCCGTTGTGGGACGAAAAATGGGTCAAAAATGTGTTTTCCCAAAGTGAGCGAAGACCATTTACGATGCTCAACCAAGTGTTTTGACCCCAATTGGAGCCCGTTTTGACCGAGTTTAGCCCCTTCCGCCACGTGTATGCACCAAGTTGTACCCTTGGCATGTACCCTAGAGCCGTGTGGTGGAGCCACCTAGAGTTGGGAGAGGGGTGTAGATTAGAGGATATATATATGTATATATATCCTCTAATCTACATCCCTCTCCCCAACTCTGGGTGGCTCCACCGTACGGCTCACGTGCAAAGGGCACAACTTGGTGCATACATGTGGTGGAAGGGGCTAAACTTGGTCAAAACGCCCTCAGAATGGGCTCATTTCACTTCTTTGTGCACCACCCATGGTCTAGGATCACTTTTGGAAAAACATGTTTTTGATCCAGTTTTGACCCACTTTTGGTCCCACAACGGCCCATTTTCAAGGCAGTTTCGCCGTTTCCATGGGCCAAAACGCGTTATCTCGGGCTCAAAATGGGCTAAAAACACTTGTTTGAGCACCCCAAATGTTCCGGTATCATTTTCGGAAAAATGCGTTTTTGACCCATTTTTGAGCCATTTTTGGTCTTGAAACGGCCCATTTTCAATGCATTTTGGGATTTTCCATGGCCCATAACGCGCCACCACGGGCTCAAAATGGCCTAAAAACACTTGTTTGAGCATCCCAAGTGGTCTAGGAACAACTTTGGAAGAAATGAATTTTCTCGCCCTGGGGAACCCGGTGGACCCACCGTTGGCCCCAAGCCTGCGCGGGGTGGGCTGCCCTCCAACTACACGAAGTGACCACTGGTACGGGGGTGTAGGGGTCTCGTTGGGCAAATCTGAGGCTTGGAAACCACAAAAAGTAGGGGGTTGCGGGTGGACTAGGTGCCCTCGGAACTTGGTTTTGAGCCACGTAGCCCAAGATACGGCCCATTCTTGGTTTTGGGCATGATTGACAAAAATAACACACATTTAGGCCATTTTTGTCCATTTTTGGGCCGTTTCTCGGACATATTGTGGAGCTAGAGGGCAAGAAGGGGCTCTTGGTCACGGGGCAATGGAGGCGCACGTGAAGTGTAGGAACCGTTTGCCGTCGTTTGCCTGTTTTGACTGAGTTTCAGGGCCGTTTCGGGCCAAAAAAGGCTGTTTTGGGGCACAAAATGCGTAGTTTTGGGAGGGCACCTCCAAATTTGGCGCCCCCGCCCCGCGGCACCACCGGTGAGTTTTTGGCTCAAAACTTGGATTTGGCAAGGGCACCACCTAGGCTCTAGGATGGCTAGAGTAGAGTAGAGCCCGGAGCGATGAGGCGGAGCAATGGCCAAAACGGAAAGGAGAAGTGCTTGTTGCTTGTTGTTTCTTGCTTGTTGCTTGTTAGCTAGATTTAAGGGGAGGGGGGTGTAGTAATATATATATATATATGATGTTAAAGCTCATTCTTTTGTTGGGCCTCATTTTGTTTCTGCTGACCTTGCAATACACGGTTTGGCCCGGGTGGGGCGCCACTTACACAAGTGGCGTGGAATCGACGAGGGGGCACCATGCTCTTAAACACAAATACCACCTACCGTTAACCCCCCCCCCCTCCCTTAAACATTGTGTTTTTTGTTCAAATTCAAATCCAAATTTGTGACTACCTAGAAACCTAGTAAGGAAAATTTTCTAAAATTTTTGCTTTTATTTACCATGTAAAAAAAACACTTTTTAGAAAAGAAATTTAAAAAAAAATTTACTAGGTTTTACTACATCTTACCAGGTTTTACTACATCTTACTATATATACATGTGTATATATATATATATATATATATATATATACATATATATATATATATATATATATATATATATATATATATATATATATATATATATATATATATATATATATATACATATATATATATATATATATATATATATATATATATATGTATATATATATATATATATATATATATATATATATATATATATATATATATATATATATATATATATATATATATATATATATATATATATATATATATATATATATATATATAATATATATATATATATATATATATATATATATATATATATATATCCTCCAATCTACACCCCTCTCCCAACTCTAGGTGGCTCCACCACACGGCTCTAAGGTACGTGCGAAGGTCACAAAGTGGTGCATACATGTGGTGGAAGGGGCTAAACTCGGTCAAAACGGGCTCAAAACGGGCTAAAAACACTTGTTTGAGCATCCCAAATGGTCCGGGATCACGTTTGGAAAAACGCGTTTTTGACCCATTTTTGACCCATTTTTGGTCCCAAAATGGCCCATTTTCAAGGCATTTTGGGATTTTCCATGAGCCCAAACCTGTCGCCACAGGCTCAAAATGGGCTAAAACCACTTGTTTGAGCATCATAAATGGTGCAGGATCATTTTTGGAAAAACGCGTTTTTGACCCAGTTTGGACCCATTTTTGCTCCCAAACCGCGCCATTTTCAAGGCATTTTGGGATTTTCTTTGCCCCAAAACGCGTCACCACCGGCTCAAAACAGGCTAAAAACACTTGTTTGAGCATCCCAAATGGTCTAGGATCGCTTTTGGAAAAACCCGTTTTTGACCCAATTTTGACCCATTTTTGGTCCCAAAACGGCCCATTTTCAAGGCAGTTTCGCCTTTTCCATGGGCCAAAACGGTTGATCTCGGGCTCAAAATGGGCTAAAAACACTTGTTTGAGCACCCCATATGGTGCACGATCACTTTTGGAAAAATGCGTTTTTGACCCATTTTTGACCCATTTTTGACCCATTTTTGGTCTTGAAACGGCCAATTTTCAATGCATTTTGGGATTTTCCATGGCCCATAACGCGCCACCACGGGCTCAAAATGGCCTAAAAACAGTTGTTTGAGCATCCCAAGTGGTCTAGGAACAACTTTGGAAGAAATGAATTTTCTCGCCCTGGGGACCCCGGTGGACCCACCGTTCGCCTCCGCCATGCGTTGGCCCCAAGCCTGCGCGGGGTGGGCTGCCCTCCAACTACACGAAGTGACCACTGGTACGGGGGTGTAGGGGTCTCGTTGGGCAATTCTGAGGCTTGGAAACCACAAAAAGTAGGGGGTTGCGGGTGGACTAGGTGCCCTCGGAACTTGGTTTTGAGCCACGCAGCCCAAGATACGGCCCATTCTTGGTTTTGGGCATGATTGACAAAAATAACACACATTTAGGCCATTTTTGTCCATTTTTGGGCCGTTTCTCGGACATATTGTGGAGCTAGAGGGCAAGAAGGGGCTCTTGGTCACGGGGCAATGGAGGCGCACGTGGAGTGTAGGAACCGTTTGCCGTCGTTTGCCTGTTTTGACTGAGTTTCAGGGCCGTTTCGGGCCAAAAAAGGCTGTTTTGGGGCACAAAATGCGTAGTTTTGGGAGGGCACCTCCAAACTTGGCGCCCCCGCCCCGCGGCACCACCGGTGAGTTTTTGGCTCAAAACTTGGATTTGGCGAGGGGCACCACCTAGGCTCTAGGATGGCTAAGTAGAGTAGAGCCCGGAGCGATGAGGCGGAGCAATGGCCAAAACGGAAAGGAGAAGTGCTTGTTGCTTGTTGTTTCTTGCTTGTTGCTTGTTAGCTAGATTTAAGGGGAGAGGGGTGTAGTAATATATATACATGGCGTAAGTGGTCAACGCCCCCCCCCCCACTCGGGCGCCACCCGCCGGTGTTTGGTTGGGACCAAGAACCCCCCCCCCTTATTTTTGGGTCGCGAAGTTGAAAAAAATAGGAATTAGGGTGATTGGAGATGGTGGTGGGTCGCTATGACCCTTCAAAGTTGCAAAAAATAGGTATTTCTTACCGAGTGACATCATCCCCCAAAATAGCCTCAAATATGCAAGGTTGGCTCAAAAAATGGTATGATAGGGTATAGATGGCCCTTCTCCTGCCCCTAGTGAGGCAAAAGGGTGATGAATGGATCCCATGGAAGGCATTAACGGCAATGGTTTGGGATGTTGGTGGTGTTTGTTACGCACAGAGGGCTATTTTTAGGGTTTTGGGCTATTTTGGGGGATATGTCACTCGGTAAGAAACACCTATTTTTAGCAACTTTGAAGTGTCATGGCGGCCCACCACCGTCTCCAATCACTCTAATTCCTAATTTTTTGAACTTCTCGACCCCAAAATAGGGGGGGGGGGGGTCCTTGGCCCCAACCCAACCCTCCCCGGTGGGGCCCGGCTGGGGGGGGGGGGGGCGTTGACCACTTGTGCCATATACATATTACTACACCCCTCTCCCCTTAAATCTAGCTAACAAGCAACAACAAGCAAGCAAGCAACAACAAGCAACAAGCACTTCTCCTTTCCGTTTTGGCCATTGCTCCGCCTCATCGCTCCGGGCTCTACTCTACTCTAGCCATCCTAGAGCCTAGGTGGTGCCCTCGCCAAATCCAAGTTTTGAGCCAAAAACTCACCGGTGGCGGCCCGGGGCGGGGGCGCCAAGTCGGGAGGTGCCCTCCCAAAACTGCGCATTTTGTGCCCCAAAACAGCCTTTTTTGGCCCAAAACGGCCCCCAAACCTAGTCCCAAAACGGCCCATTTTCAAGGCATTTTGGGATTTTCCATGGCCCAAAACGCGCCACCACGGGCTCAAAACGGCCTAAAAACACTTGTTTGGGCATCCCAAGTGGTCTAGGAACAACTTTGGAAAAAATCATTTTTTTCGCCCTGGGGACCCCGGTGGACCCACCGTTGGCCCCCACCGTGCGTGGGCTGGCCGGCCCTCCAGCTGCACCAAGTGACCACTGGTACGGGGGTCTAGGTGGCTCGTTGGGCGAATCTGAGGCTTGGAAACCACAAAAAGTGGGGGGTTGCGGGTGGACTTGGTGCCCTCGGAATTCGTTTTTGAGCCACGTAGCCCAAGATACGGCCCGTGCTTGGTTTCGGGGTGCTCATGCACATTGCGCAGTTTTTGGGGCTTTTTGGCGCCTTTTTGGGCCGTTTCTCGGACATATCGTGGAGTTGAAGGGCACCAAAGGTCCCTTGGTCACGAGAAAGTCAAGCTGCACGTGGAGTGTGGCCACCGTTTCGCTTCGTTTGGAACAATGGGTCAAAAATGGGTCAAAAACGTGTTTCCCCAAAAATGATCCTAGACCATTTATGATGCTCAAACAAGTGGTTTTAGCCCATTTTGAGCCTGTGGCGACAGGTTTGGGCTCATGCAAAATCCCAAAATGCCTTGAAATGGGCCATTTTGGGGCCAAAAATGGGTCAAAAATGGGTCAAAAAGGCATTTTTCCAAAAGTGATCCCGGAACATTTGGGATGCTCAAACAAGTGTTTTTTGCCCGTCTTGAGCCCGTTTTGACCGAGTTTAGCCCCTTCCACCACAAGTATGCACCACTTTGTGCCTTTTGCACGTACCTTAGAACCGTGTGGTGGAGCCACCTAGAGTTGGGAGAGGGGTGTAGATGATTGGAGGATATATGTATAGATAGATATATATATATATATATATATATATATATATATGTATATATCTATATATATATATTATATATATATATATATATATATATATCTATATATATATATATATATATATGTATATATATATATATATATATATATATATATATATATATGTATATATATATATATATATATATCTAGAATATATATATATCTAGATATATATATATATATATATATATATATATATATATATATTCTATGTATATATATATATATTCTATGTATATATATATATATATTCTATGTATATATATATATATTCTATGTATATATATATATATATATATATATATGTATTCTATGTATATATATATATATTCTATGTATATATATATATATTCTATATATATATATATATATATATATATTCTATATATATATATATAGTCATAGTCATAGTCATAACCACTTATCATGCCGTCTACTGGTGTTATCGGGCATCTCGCGCCGACAGGTGGTTCCTGCCTCGCTCGATCCCGTGGGTCCCAGGGCTGCTTGAGGTGGCCCACAGCATGACGGAGGACCCAGAGGACCGGGGATACCGGTCAACCAGGCTTTGGGGGCAGTGGCAACTGCATAGCGTTAGCATTAGCAACGGCGACGGGCGCTGGCCCGTTTGTTCGCCGGGGTTAAGGGGGCAAGGCAAAGCAACGCAGCAGCATCGCAACAAGTAGAAAGCAAGGGCTTCTCTGTCCGTCGCAAAGCGGCAACCAAGGAACAAAGCAGCACGCATGCGGCGAAGCGAGAGCTGATCCTCCGTCGTTCGCGTACCCCCGCCACCGTGGAGACATCCATCACTCATGACCCCACGGAATACATTGCCGTCTGCGTTCTTGAAATCGCCCACCACCCCTGACTCCACGTATCCCTCTGCCAGCACGCAATAGCCCGTATGTGCATTGCCAGGATTTCTGGGAGGCTCCAGCCTAGCCTGGCCCTCAGCTTTCATCGCCCCCATGTCTCCACTATGTACGCCGCCGACCCACCGCACCATCCCCCTAGTATAGTACAGAAACACGGTATCAATTCCACGTCCCCGTGGCCTTGAGCTGCTCCCACACCCCAGATAAATACCATGCCGGCACTCCATGTCAGGGGCCAGCACCCAATCAGCTTCGATGCATCCACTTGCCCACGTATCATATAACTTGAGGGTCTACTGGGGGGGACGCCGGCCGCTACGCGACGGGAGTGGCGCAACCCGTGAATATCGCTGGCTGGGATTCGGGCTGGTGGGTGCCGTAGCTTGGTTATCAACCCCCTGTAGGGGTACCCACCAGAGGCTCGCTCCGGGCTGTGGTAACCAGGTGCACCTCATCTGGCCCACATACATTGCCCTGGCGCCTACCCTTGACCCTTACCTGCACTGATTGGCCAGCTCCCGTGGTTGCGCCCCTTCCGTCACAGCAGCGGCCAGGCCGCAAATTCAGCCCCCACCGACGACGTGGCGAGCCTACTTATAGCATTGGCCCGCGCGTCACCCCCCGGACCACTCAGCATGCCGCTCCTCTTCCCTCCTCGCCTCTAGCCGACCGGACTGGCGCCCCCCAGGGGTAAGCCGTTACAGTGGTGAGGCGACCGCATACTCTTCGCTACGACGCCACGCAGTACCGCTGTTGCCACGCCGACGCCACCTGCGAGCCGCCACGACACGCACCACCGCAACCACAAGGCCATGGTCAGAGGTTAGACTATGTACATGCCCGCAGGCACGGTCCCTCTAGTTTGTTAACGGGGCCAGGGGATGCCCCCGCGCTCCCCTTGAGTTGTTAGAGGGGTCAGGGGGACACCCCAGTACCGCCATGCTTCCCCGCTGCTCCCCCACTGTACGGTTCCCCAGTACCGCCGCGTACCCCCACCGTACGGACCCCAGTACCGCCGCGTGTACCCCCAAGACGCCAGTACACCGTCACCTGGAACTCCACGTGCCCCCCGTGAGTGCTCCTCCCAGGCTGCCACGCCGTCTCCACGACGCCCGCCATATTGTCCCCCTGACGACCCCACCGTCATATCCTTCTACGCACACATCTTCGCCTCGTCGCCGCTCCAGGGGCCTGCAGGCTATCCCCGCAACCCCGTGTAACACTCCCAGGGGGCGCCGCAACGCCGTAACCCCCAGACAACTCCGTGCACCCCCGGTGTATCCCGAGCAACCACTCCCAATACTGCCGTAGCCGGGCCGCCAGTAGAGACCCCGGTGCCATGGGAATACCCTACAGGGGTTTGGGCCTTATTACCCTGGTCGGGACGACCCATGACACCTCACTGTTATATGCGGCGACCCGGGGCAGGCGGGTGAAGCATCCCTATCCGACCCTCATGCACGGGGGCAGTACGGCTCACCATCAGGCCGGCACGACCTGTCACATCGCGTTGGCCGTCATACGCCGCCTGCCAGTACCGCACAATCAGCCCGTGAAGGCACTGCTTCTCAGGCGCTACCCCCTCCGCTGCGTCCAGCGTAGGGACGGTAGCAGGTGCACCCACAAATCGTAACCCCATCAATGTGCACCCCCGGCCCCCACCACGCCGTCACCATTTCCTCCGTGATGCCACAATCACAGTATCCGTGAGTCGCCCCGGAGAGCCGCCCACCACAGCATCAGGGGCAGGGCCGCAGACGGCGCTCCAGGGCACCGTACCCCTTCCACTCGGACGCTCTTCAGGCCATCCTGGATAGTCTTCCAGGCAATTGAGGACATCTGTCCAGAGTGCCGCAGTGCCCACCTCGCCTTAGGCCACCCCCTATCGGCACGCTCCTTACATGTCCCGCACAGCGGGACGGAGGCACACTGATGAACCCAAACTGACACCGTTTCCCCGCACCCGTGGCATCGCTGCGGAAGCACAGACCGCGACGGAACACAGCTACCATCACAACACTGCGACCACAGGTCCTGCCCTACATCGCAGCACGCGTCCTGGAGTCCGAGCAAAGCACCCGCCAGCGTGCGTGCTGTGGCACAACTGAGGAGGCTGCGCCTCGCTTCCTCCCACGTGGATACCGGGCGGAGTATCGGTCGCCCGTCGGGCATCACCGGCAGGCTCTCAAGCAGCCGGGGCCACCGCGCCACTTTGGGGCTGCGTGTGCCATGCGCCAGGAGCTCCCAACCGTAGTCTCGTAAGACCTCCCCGATGACATCAACCCCGTCCTGCTCCGGGCCCCTGGCGGAAGCCAGAACCAAGCGTTGTCCTCCCGCCCGAGCCTCAATGACCGCCTCCAGGCCCAGGGTGTCAAGGGTGTGACGGGCATCGGCAGCCACGTGGTCGTCCCCCTCTGGCAGAGAGAACATGGCCTCCGTGACGTGGCCCTGCGCGTCGTCGCCCTGTACGCGTGCCAGCTGCTTGGAGCCCACTAACACTGCCATGGACCGCTGCTCCGTGACCGTTGGTATGGCTCGTCGCAGCTGCCGGTCATACAGCCACAATGTACCCACGTCAAGTACGACAGCCACCGCCAGGATTGGGAGACTGCACAGAGGTTGCTGAAGGACCGGCAGCACCTCGCGAGGCCAGCCCATGACATTCCCCACAGCTGGATGGTTGGCGTACACCTGAAGCCAGGGATCACTCTGGCCATCGGGGCTTCTCACCTTGGTACCACGCACCTGGGCCCAGGATTGCGCCGACACCACGCGGGACCACTCCCTGAATGTCGTGATGTCCCGCGCCACCAAGGAGCCGATCCACAGGTCGAAGGCCTGCGCCACCGCCGCCATCCAGTGAGGGAACAAGGACATGGCCTCTTCATGCTCGATGCACGACCGTGACACCAGCAGTGCGTGCAGCGGTGCCCTCTGAAAGGTTGCCCGCAGGTCGCCGGGGAGGCCGGCAAACGGGTTCCACGGCGGACGCTGCAGGATCCTCTCTGCCGGCGGGCAGAAGGGTGTGTCACCTCGCAGGAACGCGTATACCGCCCTCCTTCGATCTTGCATCGGCACCTGCATGATCTGGGTGAGCCGATGGTTCCTGCGGGCATACACATCTTCCCCAATCTGGACCATGTCCTCCACAAAGAGGCTGGCCTTGGCAGGGCCCCGGGACGACGCCGCTCGCACTGCAGCGAACAGCCGCTTCAGGTCCGCGGGGACGACACCCGCCATCAGGGATTCAGTCCACCTGCAGCCGTGCTCCCTCCACGCCACGAACTCCACCGCCCTGTCTGTCAGGGGTAGCTCCGCCGTGAACTCCTCCACACGCCTGCACAGGAGCCCACCCACCTCCTCGTCCCGCGCACACAGTAGGCGCATGTGGCCAATGTCCTCCTGCGGCCCCCCACAGAAGTTACAGGGGTGGGCTGGTATTGCCATACGCGTGAGCTTTTGTCTCCACCGTCGCATGACCTGCATGGTGGACAAGCCACCATCACGTGCCCGCAGCATATTCCTGTGCGTTGGGCCGTGGTGCACAGCTCCCAGGGGCATCGCCTCGCAGGCGCCAGCCAGTGGCGTGTGCGCCCTGGTGCGAGCCGCCAGCGAACGCCACTCCATCTCCCGGACTTGCTGAAGGGCTTGCATGGATGGCACACGCGGCTCGAGCTCTCCATTATCCCCCAGCACTAAGAGGATGGCGTGCTCCTTTGGCAGGACGAGATGGACAAGCGGGGCCATTGCACGGGCCGCGGCAGAGTCCGGTGCCTCGAGCGGGACCGCCGCCAAGTGCGAGCTCTGCCTCACCACCCAATGGTGCGGCCCCCCAACTTGGCGCGGCAGCCGCCGCAGCCCCTCCACTATCTAGCTCAGTGCGTGCTGATTGACCAGATGTGATGTCGGCCCCTTGATGCCACGGTACAGGGCCTCCTGCGCCCTGCGGAGATGCGCTCCTATGACGGACGCATCCACCACGTGTACCGTGCACGCTGACGGGGGCGTGTGCAACAAGTACGCCGCCGCGCCAATGATCTCTGCCTCCGGGACCGTGCCGTAGATGGCACCCGTCCACGTGGGGATTCCGTGGCTGGCCACCGCCACGTTTGTGGCGTCGTCTCCCTGGGGCGACGCGTCAGACGATGTGACTTTAGTCGCCACCGGCACCCAGCAGTACCGGTGGGGCTCCAGCCACGCCACGTCGGAGTGGGGGCTCTGCACCACCTTTCCCAGGGACGCCGCACTGGAGGTCGTGAGCACCGAGGACAGGACCACCCTCGGTCGGTATACCGCATGTGGTCTCCAGGCCAGGTCACATCCGCAGACTGACTTTATGGCGTCCAGGGCGGTGGTATACTCCGCTCCCCAAACTGTTGCGGAGCAGGAAGGCTGGTATACCACCACAGACCCCTGCTCAACTGCGCCGCCGTCACGCAACGACGTGACGGCGACGTGCGGATCGTGTGGCACGTTGGACATCCGGACCACTTCCGGGACCAAGTACTCATCCGGATCCGGGATTGGGCCTGCTGGCAGCAGAAGGACAATTGCCCACTCGCAACACCTGTGCACCGCCGCGCACGCCCTGGAAAACGCTGGCCGCCCGTGCACAACCCACAGTGGTGGCGGGCTTATGCCGCCCCCGGCGTGAGGAGTGAGCAGGGGGACGGACGCCGGATCGTCTTGCTGTTGGTAGCCCTCAAAGACGTCCCCCAATAGAAACAGGAGGGCGGCTAGCGGGACGAACGGCATGGACAGCCCCCGGTTGGTTGGGTCCCATCCTTCCTCCCTGTATCCGCCCACCACATACACGTCCCCCGCAGCGGACTGTGTATTGCGTTTGCTGGCCTTCTTTCGGCGCACCGGGTGTATTAGCCGGTGAGTCAACGGACCGGGCAACTGCGGCCGGAAGACGTCGGGGAACCCCGTGAGCCACACGTGGTCTAGCTAGTGGGGCCCTACTCCCGCGTGCGGAAGGTGCAGGTGGTCCTCATGGCACTCCTGAAGCTGGACAGCCCAGTGCCCAGGCGCAGGGCAGGGGAGCCGCGCATGCAGGAGGTCATTTGCGGGATCAGTCAGGGACTGTACTGTCGCATCTGTGCGGGGCCCCGAGAGAACGCAGATGTCCCTACCCTTGAAGGTATAGGATTGGGACACCCACTTCCGCCCCGCCCATTGCACTTGCGGCAGATGGGCGTGTACACACGAGTACACCGACGACGGCATGAGAAGTCCTACGCGCAACGTCCCCATCGCCCGGAGTACCCTGTCCACCCACGTATTGCCAGCGTGTGTGGCGAATGACGCAGAGGGCACCATGAACTGCCCGCACACTCCGTACTGCACGTGCATGTCTCGGAGCATGGCCCGGAGCTCATCCCGGACTGTCGTCGACCTGTGGTGGGTGAGCTGAGCCATGGTCGCCACGACGGAGTCGCGGCATATAACCTGGACATCCGCCAACCGTAACCCATGACCCGACCGCACTGCCACGTTGGACAGGTCCTTGGGCAGCTTCTCGAATTGCACGGCCGCAGCCTTGATGGCAGTATTCAGCTTGATCACCGCCTCCGCCGTGTCGGACAGGTAGGGCGCCGCGTACCGCACGATGCCTCCAACCACAGCCGCCATCACCTCATGAGGCACCGACGCCGGCCCCAACGTGTTCTTGCACCAGCCCAGCAGAGCGTCACACCGGAGTACATGTTTCTCCTTCATGGTCGCCATCCCCCTGGGATCGAGGCGCAGGCCCAAGTATGGCACCGTGCCCTTGGCACGTAAGCATACCCATGGGGCCGCCGTGTTCCCTGGGTTCAGGTATACCATAATCGAATGGATGCGAGCAGTATTGGCATAGGCGCATTTGCCGACGTTGAGGGACATGCCCATGTCCGTGAGATACCGCGCTATCGCCGCCGCATACTCCAGGAATTGCGGCAGGGAGTGCGCTATCAACAGGAGGTCATCACAGTACGCCTGTACCAGGGGTGGCACCGCATGGCGAGCATCTCCCCGCGCCTTGCACGCGAGGCTCCGCAGGAGAGGCTCCAAAAGGAGGAGGTAGAGCACAGCGCTCTCCGCACTGCCCTGCCGCAGGCCCTTGTGGAGCCGTATGCTCGGCGTCGGGCCGTGCGCGGTGACGATGCGCACCACAGACCCGCAGCTGAGGGTGTGGAACAGCCTGATGAGCTCCTCCGGGACACCCATGTGGCGCAGGAGGAGCGCCAGAGTGCGGCGCTGTGTCAAAAGCTTTTGACACATCGAAGGCCAGGACGTGGTTTTCCTCCAGCCCACGCTGCAGCCTGCGCTGGGCCACGAACACCGGGGCAGCCGCCGTGGAGCCCGGCATGGCTCCGAACTGCCAGTCCGCCGCCAGTCCCTTGCGTGCCAGAACAGCTGTGAACCTCCGCATGAGGGAAGTCATGAGCATTCGCATGTCTTGCTGCCCCAGCGCTATGGGCTCGTACTCGTCCAGGTTGCCCGTGGCTGTGCCCTTGGGCATCAGCCAGATAATGGCCTCGTGCCAGGACTCCGGGACGTCCGCACCCCGTAGGATTGCCCTGTACGCATGCACCAGGAGCCCCTGCACCGGCTCGGGCAGCTCCGCTATGAGGGCAGCCGTGACCCGGTTGGACCCCGGAGCTTTGTCGTCCGCCACGGCGTGCCTCACGGCGTCTTTAAGGTCCTGCATGGTGTAGTCCTGTACCGACCTCCATTCCTCCGGCACCCCTTTGGGAATGTGAGCCCGGACCAGCCGCTCGAAGGCCGGCAGATTCACTGGCCGCTTGGCGTACAGCGCCTCCTAATACCTCTGGACCTCGCCAATGACGTCCGAGGCCTCTAAGAGCACCTTCTCCGACTCGCGGACGCGTACGGACCATAGGCCTGACGGGGCATAGTTCACCACGTTGATGGCCCCCCGTATCGCCGTCCATCGGAGCTGCAGATCCGGTACCCTGCCCCGCCAATAGACCTTGATGGACCGGCGCCTGTTGCTCTTGAGGACATCCCGCAGCTCCTCCACGCGTGTCTCCAGCTGGTGGAGCTGTTGGTCCAACGCGGCACGTAGGTCCTCTACCGAGGCGGGGGACAGGTCGGGGTCCACTCGCCGGAGGTGTTGTAGCAGGGCAGTCGCTTCCTGGGAGTGGAGTCCGGCCGCCGCCGCGTCCCGTTGCCACAGCTGATGGGCGCGCCAGGCCAGGGCCTGCTGATCCGAGAGGACCTGGTCCAACGACGCCTCCGTTTCCGCCTGCCCGTACGGGTACTGCGGGTCCACGCCTCAAGGCATGCGCACTCCCGTGACCCTGGACACGTCATCACGGAAGGCGTAGAGCAGGTCAAATACCGCTTGCACCTCCGACGTGCCCATGGTGGCAGTGTCCTGGTCCCACGAGAGCCACGCCTGTAGCCGCCGATCCCCGCAGGCTTTCTGCAGTACTGCCGCTACCGCCTCACGAACCCCCGGGGAGTCCGGGCGTATGGCATGCAGCCTGCCTTGGGCATGCGAGTAGGCCATCCTGGTGACCCTCTCTTTGCCGGCCACCGCTAGCAGGATGTCCAGGACCACAGGGCCATGCTCCGACCCCAGTGACGCAGGAGACCGCCCCGGCGCCAAGTGTGGGCGCTCACGCGCCGCCCATGGGACCACAGGCGAGTTTAGAAGGAAGGAGTCCAGTCGGTGCCCTGCCCTCGTGGGCCTCCTGTCCTCCTCCCGTTCCGGGCCTGCCCTGTGGAAACCACACTGTTCCCACAGGGCTTGGAACCTCCTCGTGGTGGGGTGCCACGGGGACTCCAGCCACACGTTGAAGTCCCCTCCGAGGAGCACAGCCCTGGTGCCACCCGCGCTTTTGGCCGCCGCGTACATGGCCACGTCAGCCCAGAAGGACGCCTTAGACGCCTAGGAGTCGCCGCCGCTACCCGGGCCGTGGACGTTGATGACCGTGAGGGTGCCACCTGCGGTCACCACATCGAGGGCCATGGCCTTGCCTGGCACGATGTCCACGATATCTCGAACTTCCTCCGCGGCGAACACGTCCGCCCGAAGGGCAATCAAGAGCCCGCCACGCACCGCTGCCGCCGACGCCGCCTGGGCATCCACCCCTGGGTACGCATGATACCCGTGGTGACGCCACCGGTTCTCCGAGTGCACCACACCTTGAGGGTCCTGCAGGCCGGTCTCCTGGAATAGGCCCACGATGGCACCCTCGGCCTTCATGATGCCCGCCGCCACCGCTTCACTGTCGAGCATACCTGGAGCCACTGGTACGCCGTCCCCCCGCATCGAGCCCTGGACGTTCCAGGACACCGCCGCTCGGGTGTCGGAGGCGGGGCCCCTTCATGGCTGCACGTGTGGATCGGGGCCCCCCGCCGGATCCGGATTACCTGACGGAGGGGGGCCACCAGCAGGTTCAGGGGGACCACCCGCACCCGGCGCGGGCGGCCGGCGAGGTGGCCCCTGTCCCCGCGGGCCTCCGCTCCAGGCGGTCGTCGCCTGCTGAGACCCGGCAGATGCGGCGGGCTCCCCCTCTACGTGTCCGCCGGATGTACTTGCTGCCGTACTCCCCGTAGAAGTCACTGCCCCACGCCGTGCTGCAGACCAAATCGCTCGGAATCGTGCCGCCGACGGCGACGCCCCGTGCTCCGCCGCAGGGCGGGCACCCGTGGGCAGCGTGAGCGCTCTGGACCCCGCCTGGGCCGACGCGAAAGGCCCCGCCTGGCCCCCCGGCATAACGCCAGCCAGCATGGCCAGCGCCTGGTCCCGTTGCGCCGGATCAGTCGCATGGTCCCGCTGGATGTGGTCCAGCAGGTCCTTGGGGTCGAGGTGGGTAGGCCGGCAGTGCGTGCCAGCTTTCCATGTGCAGTGACCAGCCCCATCCAGCCGAGACCAGGGGCAGACGTTGATCGTCTTTGTCCCACGCTGCTCCGTGGCCAAGTCACCACCGAAGTGCTGCAGCACGTACCATTGTTGGCATAGCCGCCATACTGAGGCGGCTGGCCCCTCTTGGGCGGCGGCTTGGGCGCCTCTTTCGGGGCCTGCCTCGCCGCCGCGGCCGGGGGTGCCGCAAGCCGTACTGGTGGCACGCTTGGTGGCTGCGGCAGGTGCAGAAACTTCTCCTCCACCCAGCGGCGCCACGCGTCGGCGAACTTCTCCCGGTCGCCCTCGACCTTCCAACTGGACGTGGAGAATGCCCGGAGCCACGGCCCCATGTTCTCCGCCATGACCAGGCGGAGGGCATCTCCTCCGCTCTGCCGGCGGAAGCGTGTCGCGGCCGCGCTTGCCACGGTCCCTTGGAGGTACAGCGCTTCGCCCCCGTCGCCACTCAGTGCACTAAGGTGCAGGGCCTCCATGTCGGCGGGGCGGACCGTGAGCACCGTGCCCTCTCCGCATTCGTACAGGCGCAGCGCCGAGGAGTGGGGCTCCAACGCCGCCACAACCCAGCACCACGCCCGCGACACGCTATGCAGCAGTGCCAGCGAGGCTGCCGGCCCGTTGCTGGAGGACTGCGCTGCCGGGGCCCTGGGGAGGGCCGCCGCGTGACCCTGCAGCGCCCTGCACATGCCAGCTGCATGCTCAGCCTGCCACATGTTGCTCGGGGCTATGGGCTAGACGTCCTGGTCCTGGATCACCGGCGGCCGCGTGACCTCCACGAAGACCGCCGGCGCCGGCGGGATGTCCTCAGCCGTGCACCTGTGCGCCCTGCGCACCGGCCCCAGCTCACTGAGGCACTCCCAGAACACCCGGTAGCAGGCCGGGCCCCTGGACTGCTGCCTCCTGAGCCGGCACGCGGTGACTACGACCCACTCCAGTCCCCCTGTTTCCACCGGAACACAGGCCCAACACTCCGCCCCCTCCAACACCACCAGCCGCCCCATATCCGCCATGCCCACCGTATGGGTGGAAGGCATGCTCTCCACCCTCAGCCACCGCTTGGCGCTTTCTTCCCACGGCTGGGGGGCATGCATCCGCTGCTGCTGCATCGCGTCCTGCACGTGCTGCGGGGACACCGTCGCCAGCATGGACATCCCCCCGTCCGTCGCCGCCGCCATACACAGCAGGGCATGTTGCATGCGCGCCCCGGGCAGCCCCACGTTGTGCGGGACGTCCGCCAGGTCCAAGGGTGTGCGGGGCGCCGGCAGGGCATCCAACACCGCTGCAAGCAGCTCCCCCAGCGACGGCACACGCGCGACGGGCCCCATGTCCCCGTTGAGGACCACCGCCGCCACCCACCGCCTGTCCAGCGCGGACAGGAGGTTGCCCGGCCTCGGCACCCTGAGGAGGGTACCGACGGCGGAAATGAGGGCGCACACGCCACAGTCCTTGGTGTTGCCGGCCGGCTGCTACACCTGTGCCGCCCGGGCCTCCGCCAGCAGATGCTCTGCACCCGGCCATCCCGCCCTCTGGCCCCTGGGTGCCATGCGCATCGGCCGGACCGCCATGTCCCACGTGTGTGGCCATAGGGGCGGGGCCCCCGACACCACAGGCTGGCCCAGCGGGTCCACGGCCAACCGCATGTCAGGGGCAACGAGGTGGTGGGCCGTCCAGTGCCGCATGCTCGGCGTCTCAAACCGGTCGAGGTACACCACCTCTGAGCCCCCCAGCTCGACGTACCTCGTAATGAGGAGGGCAGCCGGGGTTTGGTCGTGCCGCTGGCCCTCCCACCCCTCCCTCGGGAGCATCATGGCGTGGGGGGCCAGGCACTGCACCACGTCGGCTGCCTGCGCGACCACGTCGTCGCTGAGCTCCACCCCATGGTTTGCGGCCACCAGGAATTGGTGCCTGGGCTTGGAGTACAGGTGCTCTAGGGCGCCCCGCAGCTCAGCTGGTGCGGGAGAGGCGTCTCCGCAGCCCCGCAGCCATGGGAGTGCGCCCGGGAGATGCCGCCCTGCTCCTCCTGACCAGACGGCGGCCTTAAGGACCGGCAGGTCCCGCCAGACAGCCCTAGCGACCTGATCGCGCCAGGGCTGTGGCTTGTTTGCACCCCACTGGAGGACGGCCACCACAGCATGCGTGGTCAGGGGCTCTGCCGTGAGCTGCAACGCTGTCCCCCCGTCGGTCTCGATCACCGTGCCCCGTGGGGCAGTGAAGACGTGGCCATCGGCCCCACGGACCGCCACCCATCCCCACAAGACCGCCACGGTCTCCCAGCTGGGGTGGTTGGTTCTCCTGGGCAGGACCACCACCGGTGGGCACGGGCTGTTGGCGGCCCACACGCGCCATTCCACTCCCACCAGACGCTCGTGACTAGGGGGCCGGTACACCTGGGGCCACGCGTCTGGGAGCTGGCGATGGACAGCGGTCCACACATCAACCCCGCCAGCCCGCGTGAACTGGAGTCCCTCCAGGATGTCCCCCTCCACAGGGCTGGGGAGGCGGGCGGTGCGAACTTCCAGCCCCTGGCCCAGGCGAAGCCCTGGCCCCTCTCGGTCTCCTGGCAGTGAGACCTCCGGGTCTGTGGCCGCAAGACGAGCCGCCACCGTGGGGAGATGCAGGGAGACAGTCCACGGCTGGACTGAGACGGGCTCGCGCGGGAGGTCAGGGCAGGCCGCCACGGCACTGCCATCCCTCGCCCAGTTGAGCGCCCTGTCCCACCACTGCGCCCACGCACCCGGCGCTGCCGGCAACGACCAGGACAGGTACGTCACGACCGCCTTAGCCTGCCACTCGCGAGGGTCCATGCCGGCGGGGTGTGTGTGCCACGTGCACACCCATCCCAGATTGGCTTCCCGGACGGCGACCACGTCCCTCCACGGGACCACCGGGAACGGAGTGAGCAGGGCCGCCATGCCACATGGCAACGCCACCGCCCACTCGGTCAGGCCCCCACTCTCCACCGCATACCCCACCGCTGGGAGCCCTCCCCCTTGCGCCTTTACCACCGCTTCCTGCAGCAACGTTCCGCGGCCACGGCCGTGGTCCTGGCTGCGGTCCAGGCTGAGGGCCCCCACACGGGCCATGGCCTGGAGGATCAGGAGTAATTCCTGGGGTACTCCCCGCGGCACCGGCGGCTGGGGGTGGGCGAATCGGCAGGCATCTGCCCGCATGCACCACCCCTTGGCCCAGTGCCTGCAGGTTTCCACCTCCCCCGTCTTCGGCCCAGCCCTGTCCGCCACCCCCAGCTCCCGTGGACCCACCTCACGCGCCTCCTTCGCCGCCACGATCACCAGCTCCTCGTCCTGCTCCCAGGCGCCCTGTGCCTCTTCACCCTTGAACTCCGGCTCCTCGTCCCGCTCCATGGCGACTTGTGCCTCCTCACCCCTCCTGCGTTGGTCCTCCTCCTCCAGTGCCTCCGTCGTCGGCGGCGGGCCCGCCGCATCCGTGAACTTTGCCAGGGCCGCCGCCACAATGGCCTGCACGTCCACCTCCTCCCCGGCCACCTCCGGCTGATCCTGCTACGCTCCTCCCCCGTGGGTTGCTCTTGCCCCACCTCGTCACCGCCACGGCCTGCCTCCTCATCACCCCCCACCAGGATCGCGTGCTTGGACCCCTGGGGGGCGGCGCTCTCGTCGAGGCGCGTGCCCACCACCACCAGCAGCTTGAGGTCACCGCCGCGGCTCTCAAGGCGGTAGCTGCTGGAGGTGGGGACGAGGACCGCCCCACTCCCGGTCAGCAGCAGGCGGTCCGCGTCGAACACGACCTCTGCACCCTCAGGGTGCACCGCCACCAGGAGCGCATGGGACCCCAGTGCCTGGGGTGTGAGGGGCCGCACGGCCTGCTCGCGACGCCAAGCGTCAGCCCCACGTCTCCACAAGGCCACGTACAGGCCTTCGTCCCGCCGCACGTCCTCCAGCCCTGCCTCGTCTAGCAGGCGCCCCACGGACAGGCGCACCGACAGGGGGAGGCCTTCCTGGGGCTCGGCCGCCCGGACATCACCGGGGTGGTGACCCAGGACCGCCGCGTCCCCCAGTTGGACACAGCGGACCTGGCCGTTGTCCGGGGACGCTGCCGCCAGGGCCATCTCCCGGGCGACCTGCCCCGGGCGCTGGAGCTCATAGCGCTCCAAGGCGCTCGCCAGCATCCCTGCTTCCCGCTGCCCCGTGCCCATGAGGCGGTGCCTGTGGGCACCCTCGGCCGCATGATACCTGCAGTGCCGCCGCTCACAGCTCCGCAGGGGAGGGGGCGGCACCGCAGTGGGCATGGGCAGCGGCGGCGCGTTGGCCGGGTCCACGTCCATGCCGGCGTAGACGTCGGGCCCGGCGTCGTCCTCAAACATGAGGGCCAGCGCCGACTCGCCGGGCCTGTATGCCTCCTCGTCCTCCTCGCCCTCCGCCTCCTACTCTCCCTCCGCCCTTTCTCCAGCCGTGACCACCGCCGGCGGCGTGTCCGGCCGCAGCGGGAAGGGCGCCAGAAGCCGCTCGTCAGTGCCTCCGCCCCTTGCCGCCTCCGCCGCGTCCAGCCGTGCCCGCAGGTTGGCGGTCAGCCGGGCCCAGCTGGTGCCCGCATGGAGGTCCATGCTGTACGCCAGCCCCGCCGGACACGGCTCACCGGGTGCCACCTGGCGCCACTCCCGCCACTCCCACATCCAGTCCTCCACTCCTTCCCCCTTGGCACGTCCCCCACTGGGCTCCAAAACCCCACCGCCCTCCGCCGGTGTTTGCGCCTTCGGCACACCCCGCCCCGCGTCCTGTCGCCCCGAAGAAACCGCCTCCGTCGGCGTCTCCTTGGCCCCTTCCGTCCTCGGGGCGACAGCCGCGAGCGCCTGCGCTATCAGCTCGCCGGCGTAAGCCCCTTCCGGCGCGGCTCCATCACTCCCCGTGGCTGTCCGCCGGTACGCCTCCAGGGCCTGCGCGAGCAGCTCGCTCATCTCTCGCGGGCTAGCCGCTGCCGCCTCCTGCGCCGCATCCCCCGCTCGTTCCCCCGCCGTAGGCCTCCCCATGGGGGCCGCGCCCTGCATCCCACGCGTCGGGGGCGGACCACCACCCGGCACCACCGGCTCAGGGTCCGTCGGCACCACGGGCGGGGCTTCGCGCGGCACGGCTGGGTCCGGCATGTGGACCGTCCGCGGTGGTGACCCCGCCGCGGGAAACCCCGGCTGCGGCACCGCCAGGGGTGGCGTAGCCGCAGGCGCCCCCATTCTCCTCGCCTCGCCCGGGGGCACGCCACGTGCCTCCCCTTGCGACACCCCCTGCTGCTGGGCGCTCCGCCCCGGCTCAGGCGCCGGTACCGGTACCGGCACCGGCATTGTGTGCTTAGGCGGCCGTGAGTGCTGCTGGGGCAGGGGATGAGGGTACTGCACATGCTGGTGCGGACGGTGATGGTGATGGTGATGGTGAAGGTGGACGGGGTGCTGTGGCACAGCCCCTGGCGACACCCCCTGCTGCTGGGCGCTCCGCCCCGGCTCAGGCACCGGTACCGGTTCCGGCACCGGCATTGTGTGCTGAGGCGGCCGTGGGTGCTGCTGGGGCAGGGGATGCGGGTACTCCACTTGCTGGTGCGGAAGGTGATGGTGACGGTGATGGTGAAGGTGGACGGGGTGCTGTGGCACAGCGCCTTGCGACACCCCCTGCTGCTGGGCGCTCCGCCCCGGCTCAGGCACCGGTACCGGTTCCGGCACCGGCATTGTGTGCTGAGGCGGTTGTGGGTGCTGCTGGGGCAGGGGATGCGGGTACTCCACATGCTGGTGCGGACGGTGATGGTGATGGTGATGGTGTAGGTGGACGGGGTGCTGTGGCACAGCCGCTAGTTGGTGGTGATGGTGAAGATGGACGGGGGGCTGTGGCACAGCCGCCGGGTGTACGTGTTGGTGTGGGAAGTGATGCTGCATCATGGGGAACCCGACGGGGTGATGAAGTAGGTGATGGAGATGGAGTTGGTGGTGGTGGTGAGCCCCAAAGGGCGGGATGGGCATGGGCCCAAGGCCTGGCGGCGGCGGCATCGGAAACGCGGCCGGCGCCGCATACCCCGGCTGCCCCGCCGACCCCACTGGGGGCCGCCCGCGCTGCGCGTCCTCGAGCTGCCCGAGATGTTGTAGACATCGGAGTAGTCGGTTGAGCAGGTGCACCCCGAACGGCACCGTGCCCGCTCCGAACCGCGCCTGAACATCGGGCGCGTTGTACGGGTGGGGATCGCGGGCCAACATCTGCCGCAAGCAGACGTCGACGAAGTGGTCCCATCCGTTGTCCCTGGCCGGACGGTCCGCGTCCACGCGCGCCTGGAACGCCGCATACGTGTGCGGCCCGTATCTGACGAGATCAGACACTGTGTCTACCAGGCGCCGGGCACGTCGCCGGAAGGCTGGCAACTCCGCGGGATTGGTGGGGACAGAAAGCGACATTTAGCTAACGAAGGCTGTGTGAGCTAAGGACATGGGAGAACGGGTGGACTCTGTGGCCCGTCCCGCCTGCTGCTCGCTTATTGTTGCACGACACTTCGCACGACACAGTTGCGCACCCCTCTTGCGCGCCCCTCTTCCCTTCCGTGTTCCTTTGCCCCCGGTTTTGCCCGTTAGGTGTGCCCCTTGGCCCAACCCGGTTGTTGGCGGGCTTGTTACCAGGCAGGGTTGGGGGGGGGGGGGGGGCGCCCGACGCTTGCTCTGGTCCCTCCCTCCGGGGGTTTCCCCACGGGGGGGCCGATGCATGCACTCCCCGTCAGGGTGTAACTCTGTTGTACGGGCCGTCCATTTGTACCCGCTCCGTACAAATGGACCTGCGTCGTAACCAGGTTTGTCGGCCCTTCCCCACACCGGGGTCGGGTACACTGTGGGTCTCTGGGGAGTCCTTGCGGGATAGGCGCGTCTCTTGCCTAGCCCGATGGACGGTGTGCCCTACCCGCAGCCCCTCATAGGACACGAACTGCAGTACGTGCCGTGGGGAGTGCTCTTGGTCAGGCCCATTGGCCACCCCCCCATGGCCGGTGCCACCTCGGGCCGCTGGCCAACGGTCCCGGGCGTAACCCACCTTATTGCTCGCGCTCAGATGGGGCCGATACGGACACGGGGGGGCCCCCCAAACCCCAGAGGTCGGGTACCTCACCAGCGTCTTTCGCGGGCTCTTGTCACCCCGGCCCCCCCCGTACGTTGCGGTGTTGGTCCCTGCCTCCTTGCTGTCGTCCCCAGGGGCGTCCCCCTGTCCCGCGCCCCTTGCCGTGCTCCCTGGCTCCCGCCATGTCTCGTCTGCCCCTGCTGTCTGCCCCTGCTCTGGCGTGTTGGTGTCCTTTGTTGTTTGTTTTTTGTTTTTTTTTGTTTTTTGGTCTGTCCTCTGCCCCCCCCCCATGTCCCCTCGCTGTCTCCTCGCTGTCCTCGCCCTTTTTGTGGGTGGGTGGAGGAGAAGGGGGCGGGGGGGGGGGGGGGGGTCCTCGCTGTTCGCCCTATAGCGCAAGCACATTGCAAGCACGGCGCAGGCACGAGGCGCGGCACTTGTCCCTCCGCTGGGGGGGGGGGGGGGGCTTGCCGTGTGGCTCCCGTCGTCACCCTACCTTTCCTGCGGTTGCACCCCCGGTGGTACCCCCGTTGGGGCTTGCACGGCGCGTGCTCCTTTCGGGCACGGTCGTGTGGTTCGTCCCGCACTCTCGTTCCACTGCCTCCCCACCCTGCCGAGGTGTCCTCGGGGGGGGGTCCGCTTCCCGCTACCGTCATCCCCCATGTCCCCTCGCCATCCCCTCGCTGCCCTCGCCCCTTTCCTTGGTGGGTGTGGGAGTTGGGGTTGGGGAGGGGGGGGCGCCCTCGCTATCCTTCCTCCGGCGTAAGCACGTCGCAGGCACGGCGCTGGCACGTGGCGCGGCACTTGTCCTTCTGATGGGGAGTGGGGCACGGCGCGTGGCCCCCGTCATCGCCCTTCCCACTCTGCGTTCGCTCCCCCATTGCCCCCCCCGCTGGGGCCTGCACGGCGCTTGCTTCCCTCGGGCACGGTCGTGTGGTCCGTCCCGCACCCTCTCCCCGCTGCCTCCCCATCTTGCCGCTTTGTCCTCGGGAGGGGGGGCCGCTGTCCGCCCCTCCCTTCCTGCATCCCCCACCTTTGGGGGGGCGGAGGTGTGTGGGGGGGGGGGGGGGCCTTGTCGTCTTCCCTTTGTTGCACTCATGTCGCAGGCACGAGGCGCGGCACCCGTCCCTCTGCAGGGGGGGGGGGGGGGCATGCCTCGCGGCTCCCGTCGTCGCCCTTTCTACCCTACGCTCGCACCCCCGGTGGTCCCCCCGCCGGGGCTTGCACGGCGCGTGCCCCCTTCGGGCACGGTCGTGTGGTTCGTCCCGCACCCTCCTACCGCTGCCTCCCCACCCTGCCGCGTTGTCCTCGAGGGGGGAGGTCGCTTTTCGCCCCCCCCCCTACCCGCATTCCCCGCCCTCAGGGGGGCGGGGGTGGGTGGGGGGGGGAGGGGCGCCCTTGTCGTCTCCCCTTCGTTGCACGCACGTCGCAGGCATGACGTAGGCACGACACAATCACGGGGTGAGGCACTTGGCTGCTGCGGGGGGGGGGGGGTTTCCCTTTGGGCCTTCCCGCCCTTCTCCATGGTATAGGCCCCGCACTCCAGGATCACCAGTCGCTGTTGCCCCTGAGCGGTAGTCGCCACGTCTCCGCATGGTGCTCAGTGTCCCGTGCCTGCTCTCTCCTGTGCCCATACTTACTGGAGGAGGTACGTACCCGGGTGGAAACGGAAGATGAGGAAGTGCGGGCAGCGGGGAGGACTTACCGTACGCCTCGAAGGCTTCTTGCGCCATCCGCCGCCATGGTCGAGGGAAGGGCCCCTATTTCGGCACCCAACAGCCCGGGGGGGGCCGACTGCCCATCCTCTCCCTGGTGCCCGTGTATCCACTTCCGAGCGGCCTGATACTGGTGCCGTGGTATCAGTCCGCTGGAAGTGGCGGCTACAAAGCGGCCGGGCGCTCTCGTCCCCCGGGCCTCTGCCACCCCCGAGCGCGTTGGAGGCCCCTGAGGTCCTATGGCAGAGACGCGGGGAGACGGACGGGGGATTCATTTGTGGCATCCCCTGGCCACCTAGTTAATCAGTTCAGCACAATCTGCGCCGCAGGGGGCCCACCGGTTGGCGCCGCTGGTGCCCGTCCCCTCTGTGTCACACTTACTGCAACAGGCGCAGGGGGTCCAGTGGATGGCGCCACTGGCGCGTGTCCCCTGAGCGCCACTGGTTGGGTCATCGCACGGGAGGCCCTACAGATGGCGCCGCAGGTGCCCGTCCCCCCGTGTCGCTTCCTGCCTCATGCTCTAGGCTTGTCTGACGTGACATGACGCATGATTGAGGTCAGAGTCAGTTTCTGGACGCGCATGGCGCACGGCACGACGCATGGCGACTATCCCCTACCCTGTCCGCGCTGCTCCCTCCCTCGCCCTCTGTGCTCAACTAGCGCTGAGCATGCCCCTGTCTCCCTCGTCGCTCCCTCTCTCTGCTCTGGCTAGCACGGTGCGAAGCAATTCGCGAGGCAACCCTCCCTCCTTGCTGCCCCCCTCTACTCCCGTTCCCTGGCCTAGCTCTGCCCCTCGTGTGTTCGTTCTCCCTCGTCCTCCCTTGCCCCCTTTCCCAAGCTCCTGGGTCGTTAGCCCTCTGTCTCCTTGTCCCCGTCCTCGCTGTACCCTCCCTGCATACACATCGCGGAGCAATACGTGGCACCTCTCCCATTCCCTCTTCACCTTGCCTCCCCCTGGCGCCCTGGTCTCTAGGCTTGTGGCACGCATGTCGCACCGCACCCTCCTGCGGCCTTTGTCTCTCTATGCCCGCCCTGCCTCCCCTTCCCTCCCCTGCCCTGTTACCCCTCTACCCCTTGCTGGACACTTCGCAGGACACTGTGTAGGCAAGTCGCACGCATGTCGCAGGCACGCACCTGGCCCTCGTTGTATGACTCTACGCAGGACACTCCACCCATGGGGGTGGACCGCTTTGCGGCAGCGCGCCGCGGCGCTCCGCGTTGTCCAGTGCCCCCGCGCACTGCGGGCGGCTCGCTCGGTTGTGGGGCACCTTTGTGCTTCTGCCCCACGCTCGCTCCTTCATGCCGCCGTGGCACGCACTCTTCCCTGCCCTGCCTTCTCTGCCCCTTTGCCCTCCGGCTAGCGCGAGCACAATGCGGAGCAATTCGCGTGGCAGCGCTCCCTCTTTGCCCCCTCTCTCTGCCCTGGCACCTTGGCTCTGTCCTGCCCCCTGTCTGCTCGCCCTCCCTCGTCCTCTCGTGCCCCCCTTCCCGGGTCCCTTGGTCCCTGGCCCTCGGTGTCTCTGTCCCCGTCCTCCCTTTACCCTCCCGGCATACACTTCGCGGAGCAATACGCGAGGCACCCCTCCGACTCCCCCTTCACCTTGCCGCTCCCAGGCGCCCTGGTTCCGTCAGCACCGGCCCGCAGCCTTCGGCCTTCTACTCCCGCCCTACCTCCCCCTCCCTCCCCTGCCCTTTTCCCTCTCTACACTTCGCAGGACACTACGCAAGACACTGTGTAGGCATGTCGCACGCATGTCGCAGGCACGCACCTGGCCCCTATCCACGGCGTCATCGGGCCGGCTGGCTCAACGCTGTGACCGCCCGCCACCGCCGCAGCCCCCGCAGGAGCCGCCGCCGCGGGCAGCCACTCCATATGCCGCGGGGGGCGCGGCCCTGGTAGGCCCCGGCTGCCCCCCGGCCAGGGTTTCGCTGTACCCCCCGCGGCGCCTGGTCGCCGGGGGGGATCCATCACAAATATCTGCAAGACATCGAAAATATATATATATATATATATATATATATATATATATATATATATATGTATATATATATATATATATACATATATATATATATATATATATATATATATATATATATATATATATATATATATATATATACATATATATATATATACATATATATAGGGGTGTAGTAATATATATATATTACTACACCCCTCTCCCCTTAAATCTAGCTAACAAGCAAGCAACAAGCAAGCAACAAGCAAGCAACAAGCAACAAGCACTTCTCCTTTCCGTTCTGGCCATTGCTCCGCCTCATCGCTCCGGGCTCTACTCTACTCTAGCCATCTTGGAGCCCAGGTGGTGGCCTTGCCAAATCCAAGTTTATAGCCAAAAACTCAGCGGTGGCGGCCCGGGGTGGGGGTACCAAGTTGGGAGGTGCCCTCCCAAATTTGCGCAGTTTTGGGCCAAAAACAGCCATTTTTCGCCCAAAACAGCCCCAAAACCCGGGCGAAACGCCCAAACGAAACGGTGATTACACTGCACGTGCGGCTTGACTTCATCGTGTCAAAGAGCTCTCTAGTGCCCTCTAACTCCACGATATGTCCGAGAAACGGCCCAAAAAGGCGCCAAAAAGCCCCAAAAACCTGCGCAATGCGCACCAACACCCCGAAACCAAGCACGGGGCGTATTTTGGGCTACGTGGCTCAAATCCGAATTCCGAAGGCACCTAGTCCACCCGCAACCCCCCACTTTTTGTGGTTTCCAAGCCTCAGAATCGCCCAACGAGCCACCTAGACCCCCGTACCAGTGGTCACTTGGTGGAGCCGGAGGGCAGGCAAGCCCGCGCACGGTGGGGGCCAACGCTGGGTCCACCAGGGTCCCCGGGGCGAAAAAAATCATTTTTTCCAAAGTTGTTCCTAGACCACTTGGGATGCTGAAACAAGTGTTTTTGGCCCAAAGCTGCACAGATTTGGGAGGGCACCTCCCGACTTGGCGCCCCCGCCCCGGGCCGCCACCGGTGAGTTTTTGGCTCAAAACTTGGATTTGGCGAGGGCACCACCTAGGCTCTAGGATGGCTACAGTAGAGTAGAGCCCGGAGCGATGAGGCCGAGCAATGGCCAAAACAGAAAGGAGAAGTGCTTGCTTGCTTGTTAGCTAGATTGAAGGGGAGAGGGGTGTAGTAATATATGGGTGTTTTCACGGGGGGGGGGGGGGTTCTAACCCCCTAATTCCATCCACCAATTTTTGGTGGTGGGATTTTTCGAGAATTATGGGGTGTTGAGGGTGCCCCCCCCCCCCCTATTTTGAGGGTGCCCAATTCATTTCTGAAGTTTTAAGCTCATGGTTTGACGATATGTTTGAGAAAATCTGGATTTTGTTGAAATTTTGGCCAATATCGGCTGCTGGTGCAAGGCTGGCCAAGGGCCAAAATTGCAATATTGGCGTCACCGGGACCGCTATTTCATGGGTTTTTGGTGGGTTAGGCACCCCCCCCCCCCCATTTTGGGGGTAGGGAATCCATTTTTGAAGGCGTTGGGGTGTGGTTTGATGGTATGTTGCGGCCATTCTCGCTTTTTTTGTCTTTGTTGCATGTTCTTGGAGCCTGGAGATTGACAAATCCAATCACGACACAACCCGTGACCATCCCAGCCCAATTTGTCAAAAATATCGTCCCCTACCCTACCCCAACCCATACATCTCTGAAAAGCCCTTTCGAAGACTGTTCCGAAAAGGTACAATACACCCCCCCTCCGGAACACCATGCTCCGTAAAATCAACCGACACTGTACGGCACGCCGAAACAGGGCACCAAAACCCTGCGCACACCTGCTGAAAACCCCCGAACGTTTGACAATCCTGGCCGAATTTCTCAAAAATATGGACCCCCCCCCAAACCCTACATCTCCGAAAACCCCTTTTCGGTGGCTTTCCGAAAGAGTATAACATACCCCTACCAACGGAACACCATAGTCCGAGAAATCACCCGACACCGCAAAAACCCCACTTCGTGGATGGAAAGAACCCCCCCCCCCCCCCCCCGTGAAAACGCCCATATATATCCTCAAATCTACACCCCTCTCCCCAACTCTAGGTGGCACCACCATACGACTCTAAGGTACGTGCAAAGGGTACAACTTGGCGCATACATGTGGCGGAAAGGGCGAAACTCGATCAAAACGGGCTCAAAATGGGCTCAGTTCACTTGTTTGTGCATCCCGAATGGTCCAGGATCACATTTGGAAAAACGCGTTTTTGACCCATTTTCACCCAATTTTGCTCCCAAAGCGGCCCATTTTCTAGGCATTTTGGGATTTTCCATGGGCCAAAATGCGTCACCAGGGGCTCAAAATGGGCTAAGAACACTTGTTCGAGCATCCCAAATGGTTTAGGATCGCTTTTGGAAAAACGCGCTTTTGACCCATTTTTGACCCATTTTTGGCATTGTTTGACCGAGACTGCGCACCTCATTTAACGAGGCGCACAAGGGGGGGGGGGGTTGGCCTTAACGAGGCGCACGGGGGGTAGTTTGGCGCTACCGAGGCGCACGGGGGGGGGGGGGGGAAGTTTGGCGCTAACGAGGCGCACGGGGGGGGGGGGTTGCGAACGAGGCGCGGGGGGGGGGGGGTTTGGGCGCTAACAAGGCGCACAAGGGGGGGGGGGGGGTTGCGAACGAGGCGCACGGGGGGGGGGGGGGGGGTTGGCGCTAACGAGGCGCGAGGGGGGGGGGGTTGGCGCTAACGAGGCGGGGGGGGGGGGAGGTGGCGCTCTAACGAGGCGCACGGGGGGGGGGGGGGGGGTTGGCACTCACGAGACGCGTAGTCCCGCATACAAGTCCGTGCATACACAAGGCAGTGCACATACAAGCCGGGTACATACACAAGGCAGTGCACACACAGGGCGGTGCACACAAAAAGGCGGTCTGTAGCCACCGCACACACACACACACATACATAAATATATATATATATATATATATATATATATATATATATATATATATATATATATATATATATATTACTACACCCGTCTCCCCTTAAATCTAGCTAACAAGCAACCAACAAGCCAAGCAACAAGCAAGCAACAAGCAAGCAACAAGCAACAAGCACTTCTCCTTTCCGTTCTGGCCATTGCTCCGCCTCATCGCTCCGGGCTCTACTCTACTCTAGCCATCTTAGAGTCCAGGTGGTGGCCTTGCCAAATCCAAGTTTATAGCCAAAAACTCAGCGGTGGCGGCCCGGGGTGGGGGTGCCAAGTTGGGAGGTGCCCTCCCAAATCTGCGCAGTTTTGGGCCAAAAACAGCCATTTTTCGCCCAAAATAGCCCCAAAACCCGGGCGAAACGCCCAAAAGAAACGGTGATTACACTGCACGTGCGGCTTGACTTCACCGTGTCAAAGAGCTCTCTAGTGCCCTCTAACTCCACGATATGTCCGAGAAACGGCCCAAAAAGGCGCCAAAAAGCCCCAAAAACCTGCGCAATGCGCACCAACACCCCGAAACCAAGCACGGGGCGTATTTTGGCTACGTGGCTCAAATCCGAATTCCGAAGGCACCTAGTCCACCCGCAACCCCCCACTTTTTGTGGTTTCCAAGCCTCAGAATCGCCCAACGAGCCACCTAGACCCCCGTACCAGTGGTCACTTGGTGGAGCCGGAGGGCAGGCAAGCCCGCGCACGGTGGGGGCCAACGCTGGGTCCACCAGGGTCCCCGGGGCGAAAAAAATCATTTTTTCCAAAGTTGTTCCTAGACCACTTGGGATGCTGAAACAAGTGTTTTTAGGCCGTTTTGAGCCCGTGGTGGCGCGTTTTGGGCCACGGAAAATCCCAATATGCCTTGAAAACGGGCTGTTTTGGAACCAAAAATGGGTCAAAAATGGGTGAAAAACGTGTTTTTCCAAAAGTGATCCAGGACCCTTTGGGATGCTCAAACAAGTGGTTTTGACCCATTTTGAGCCCGTGGTGCCGCGTTTTGGACCATGGAAAATCCCAAAATGCCTTGAATTATTCAAGAATCATAATATGGGTCGTTTTGGGACCAAAAATGGGTCCAAAATCGGTCAAAAACGCGTTTTTCCAAAAGTGATCCTGGACCATTTGGGATGCTCAAGCAAGTGTTTTTAGCCCATTTTGAGCCCATTCAGATGGGTTTTGGCCCATGGAAAATCCCAATATCCGTTGAAAAGGGACCGGTTTGGGACCAAACTAGGTCAAAAATGGGTCAAAAATGGGTCAAAAACGCGTTTTTCCAAAAGTGACCCTGAACCATTGGGGGTGCACAAACAAATGTTTTGCGACCATTTGGAGCCTGTTTTGATGGAGTTTAGCCCCTTCCGCCACATGTATGCACCACGTTGTACCTTTCGCACGTGCCTTAGAGCCGGATGGTGGAGCCACCTAGAGTTGGGGAGAGGGGTGTAGATTGGAGGATATATATATATATATATATATATATATATATATATATATATATATATATATATATATATATATATATATATATATATATATATATATATATATATATATATATATATATATATATATATAATATATATATATATATATATATATATATATATATTACTACACCCCTCTCCCCTTAAATCTAGCTAACAAGCAACAACAAGCAAGCAACAACAAGCAAATATATATATATATATATATATATATGTATATATATATATATATATATATATATATATATATATATATATATTACTACACCCGTCTCCCCTTAAATCTAGCTAACAAGCAACAACAAGCAAGCAACAACAGGCAAACAACCACAAGCAACAAGCACTGCTCCTCACCGTTTTGGCCATTGCTCCGCCTCATCGCTCCGGGCTCTACTCTACTCTAGCCATCTTGGAGCCCAGGTGGTGGCCTTGCCAAATCCAAGTTTATACCCAAAAACTCAGCGGTGGCGGCCCGGGGTGGGGGTGCCAAGTCGGGAGGTGCCCTCCCCAATCTGCGCCCTTTTGGGCCAAAAACAGCCATTTTTCGCCCAAAATATCCCCAAAACCCGGGCGAAACGCCCAAACGCAACGGTGGCCACACTGCACGTGCGGCTTGACTTCACCGTGTCAAAGAGCCCTCTAGTGCCCTTCAACTCCACGATATGTCCGAGAAACGGCCCAAAAAGGCGCCAAAAAGCCCCAAAATCTGCGCCATGTGCACCAGCACCCCGAAACCAAGCATGGGCCGTATCTTGGACTACGTGGCTCCAAACCGAATTCCGAGGGCACCTAGTCCACCCGCAACCCCCCACTTTTTATGGTGTCCAAGCCTCAGAATCGCCCAACGAGACAGGTAGACCCCCATACAAGTGGTCACTTGGTGCAGCCGAAGGGCCGGCCAGCCCACGCACAGTGGGGGCCAACGGTGGGTCCACCAGGGTCCCCGGGGCGAAAAAAATCATTTTTTCCAAAGTTGTTCCTAGACCACTTGGGATGCTCAAACCAGTGTTTTTAGGCCGTTTGGAGCCCGTGGTGGCGCGGTTTGGGCCATGGAAAATCCCAAAATGCCTTGAAAATGGGCCGTTTTGGGACCAACAATGGGTCAAAAATAGGTCAAAAACGCGTTTTTCCAAAAATGATCGTGGACCATTTATGATGCTCAAACAAGTGGTGTTAGCCCATTTTGAGCCCGTGGCGACGGGTTTGGGCTCATGGAAAATCCCAAAATGCCTTGAAAATGGCCCATTTTGGGACCAAAAATGGGTCAAAAATGGGTCAAAAACGCGTTTTTCCAAAAGTGATGCCTTAACATTTGGGATGCTCAAACAAGTGTTTTTAGCCCGCTTTGAGGCCGTTTTGACCGAGTTTAGCCCCTTCCACCACATGTATGCACCACTTTGTGCCCTTCGCACGTACCTTAGAGCCGTGTGGTGGAGCCAGCTAGAGTTGGGAGAGGGGTGTAGATTGGAGGATATATATATATATATATATATATATATATATATATATATATATATATATATATATATATATATATATATATATATATATATGTATATATATATATATATATATATGAATATATATATGTGTATATGTATATATATATATATATATATATATATATATATATATATATATATATATATATATATATATATATATATGTGTATATGTATATATATATATATATATATATATATGTATATATATATATATACATATATATATATATATATATATATATATATATATATATATACATATATATATATATATATATATATATATATATATATATATATATACATATACACATATATATATTCATATATATATATATATATATATTCTATATATATATATATATATATATATATATATATATATATATTCTATATATATATATATATATTCTATATATATATATATATATATATACATATATACATACATATACATATATATCCTCTAATCTACACCCCTCTCCCATACTCTATGTGGCTCCACTCTAAGGTACGTGCGAAGGCTACAACGTGGTGCATACACGTGGCGGAAGGGACTAAACTCAATCAAAACGGGCTCAAAATGGACTCAATTCACTTGTATGTGCACCCCCAATGGTCCAAGATCACTTTTGGAAAAAAGTGTTCTTGACCTATTTTTGACCCATTTTTGGTCCCAAAACGACCCATTTTCAAGGAATATTGGGAATGGTCCAAAACCCGTCCAAATGGGCTCAAAAAGGGCTAAAATCACTTGTTTGAGCATCCCAAATGGTCCAGGATCACTTTTGCAGAAATGCGTTTTTGACCCATTTTTGACCCACTTTTGGTCCCAAAACGGCCCATTTTCAAGGGATTTTGGGATTTTCCAAGGCCCAAAACACGTCACCACGCGCTCGAAATGGGCTAAAAACACTTGTTTGAGCATCCCAAATGGTCCACGATCAGTTTTAACAAAAACGTTTTTGACCCACTTTTGGTTCCAAAACGGCCCATTTTCAAGGCATTTTGGGACCACGCGCTCAAAATGGGCTAAAAACACTTGTTTGAGCATCCCAAATGGTCCACGATCAGTTTTAACAAAAACGTTTTTGACCCAATTTTGCTCCCAAAGCGGCCCATTTTCAAGGCATTTTGGGATTTTCCATGGCCCAAAACGCTTCACCACGGGCTCAAAATGGGCTAAAAACACCCACGTGTTTGAGCATCCCAAGTGGTCTAGGAACAACTTTGAAAAAAATGATTTTGTTCGCCCTGGGGACCCCGGTGGACCCACCGTTGGCCCCCGCCGCCCGCGGAGCGGGCTGCCCTCCAGCTCCACCAAGTGACCACTTGTACGGGGGTCTAGGCGTCTCGTTGGGCGATTGTGCGGCTTGGAAACCACCAAAACTGGGGGGTTGCGGGTGGACGAGGTGCCCTCGAAATTGGGATTTGGAGGCACGTAGCCCAAGATACGGCCCGTGCTTGGTTTCGGGGTGCTGGTGCACATGGCGCAGATTTTGGGGCTTTTTGGCGCCTCTTTGGGCCGTTTCTCGGACATATCGTGGAGTTGAAGGGCACTAGAGGGCTCTTTGACACGGTGAAGTCAAGCCGCACGTGGAGTGTTCCCTTCGTTTGGGCGTTTTGCCCGGGTTTGTGGGCTATTTTGGGCGAAAAATGGCTGTTTTTGGCCCAAAGCTGCACAGATTTGGGAGGGCACCTCCCGACTTGGCGCCCCCGCCCCGGGCCGCCACCGGTGAGTTTTTGGCTCAAAACTTGGATTTGGCGAGGGCACCACCTAGGCTCTAGGATGGCTACAGTAGAGTAGAGCCCGGAGCGATGAGGCCGAGCAATGGCCAAAACAGAAAGGAGAAGTGCTTGCTTGCTTGTTAGCTAGATTGAAGGGGAGAGGGGTGTAGTAATATATGGGTGTTTTCACGGGGGGGGGGGGGGGATTCTAACCCCCTAATTCCATCCACCAATTTTTGGTGGTGGGATTTTTCGAGAATTATGGGGTGTTGAGGGTCCCCCCCCCCCCTATTTTGAGGGTGCCCAATTCATTTCTGAAGTTTTAAGCTCATGGTTTGACGATATGTTTGAGAAAATCTGGATTTTGTTGAAATTTTGGCCAATATCGGCTGCTGGTGCAAGGCTGGCCAAGGGCCAAAATTGCAATATTGGCGTCACCGGGACCGCTATTTCATGGGTTTTTGGTGGGTTAGGCACCCCCCCCCCTATTTTGGGGGTGGGGAATCCATTTTTGAAGGCGTTGGGGTGTGGTTTGATGGTATGTTGCGGCCATTCTCGCTTTTTTTGTCTTTGTTGCATGTTCTTGGAGCCTGGAGATTGACAAATCCAATCACGACACAACCCGTGACCATCCCAGCCCAATTTGTCAAAAATATCGTCCCCTACCCTACCCCAACCCATACATCTCTGAAAAGCCCTTTCGAAGACTGTTCCGAAAAGGTACAATACACCCCCCCTCCGGAACACCATGCTCCGTAAAATCAACCGACACTGTACGGCACGCCGAAACAGGGAACCAAAACCCTGCGCACACCTGCTGAAAACCCCCAAACGTTTGACAATCCCGGCCGAATTTCTCAAAAATATGGACCCCCCCCCACACCCTACATCTCCGAAAACCCCTTTTCGGTGGCTTTCCGAAAGAGTATAACATACCCCTACCAACGGAACACCATAGTCCGAGAAATCACCCGACACCGCAAAAACCCCACTTCGTGGATGGAAAGAACCCCCCCCCCCCCCCCCTGAAAACGCCCATATATATCCTCAAATCTACACCCCTCTCCCCAACTCTAGGTGGCACCACCATACGACTCTAAGGTACGTGCAAAGGGTACAACTTGGCGCATACATGTGGCGGAAAGGGCGAAACTCGATCAAAAAGGGCTCAAAATGGGCTCATTTCACTTGTTTGTGCATCCCGAATGGTCCAGGATCACATTTGGAAAAATGCGTTTTTGACCCATTTTCACCCAATTTTGCTCCCAAAGCGGCCCATTTTCAAGGCATTTTGGGATTTTCCATGGGCCAAAATGCGTCACCAGGGGCTCAAAATGGGCTAAGAACACTTGTTTGAGCATCCCAAATGGTTTAGGATCGCTTTCGGAAAAACGCGCTTTTGACCCATTTTTGACCCATTTTTGGCATTGTTTGACCGAGACTGCGCACCTCATTTAACGAGGCGCACAGGGGGGGGGGGGGGTTGGCCTTAACGAGGCGCACGGGGGTAGTTTGGCGCTACCGAGGCGCACGGGGGGGGGGGGGGGCGGGAAGTTTGGCGCTAACGAGGCGCACGGGGGGGGGGGGGGTTTGGCGCTAATGAGGCGCATGGGGGGGGGGGGGTGGCGCTAACGAGGCGCACGGGGGGGGGGGGTGGCGCTAACGAGGCGCACGGGGGGGGGGGGGGAGTTTGGCGCTACCGAGGAGCACGAGGGGGGGGGGGGAGTTTGGCGCTAACGAGGAGCATGGGGGGGGGGGGGGGCGAACGAGGCGCGCACGGGGGGGGGGGGGGTTTGGCGCTAACGAGGCGCACAAGGGGGGGGGGGGGGTTGCGAACGAGGCGCGTCGGGGGGGGGGGTTTGGCGCTAACGAGGCGCGGGGGGGGGGAAGTTTGGCGCTAACGAGGCGCACAAGGGGGAGGGGGGGGTTGCGAACTAGGCGCGCGGGGGGGGGGGGTTTGGGGGTAACGAGGCGCGGGGGGGGGGAGTTTGGCGCTAACGAGGCGCACAAGGGGGGGGGGGGGGTTGCGAACGTGGCGCACGGGGGGGGGGGGGGGGGGTTGGCGCTAACGAGGCGCGGGGGGGGGGGGAGGTGGCGCGCTAACGAGGCGCACGGGGGGGGGGGGGGGGTTGGCACTCACGAGACGCGTAGTCCGCATACAAGTCCGTGCATACACAAGGCAGTGCACATACAAGCCGGTGCATACACAAGGTAGTGCACACACAAGGCGGTGCACACAAAAGGCGGTCTGTAGCCACCGCAGGGGTCTTGTTATTTAAGGGGCCACGGGCAAGGCGGTACACCTACAAGGCGGTATACACACAAGGCGGTGCACCCAAAAGGCGGCCTGTAGCCACCGCAGGACTCTTGTTATTTAAGGGGCCACAAGCAAGGCGGTACACACACAAGGCGGTGCACACAAAGCGGTCTGTAGCCACCGCAGGAGTGTTGTTATTTAAGGGGCCACAGGCAAGGCGGTACACACAGAAGGCGGTACATAGGAGGAGGAGGAGGAGATGCGGTCCCCCGGTAGGGCGCCCCCGCGGCACATCCCCATGGTGCCCGCCGGCCCTCCACGGTCTAGCACGCGACCGGGAGGGGGGTTTCATCCCAACCCGTCCGGCTAAGCATCATGGCGGCGGCTCTTCTCTTCGTCTCCTCCCCTTGTCCCCTGGTCCGCACTACGTGCATGCACCCCCGCCCTACACGTAGCCGGATCCCCCCCCCAGGGGCACGGAATGGGGGGCGAGGCGGAGCGCCGGCTCCACTTCCGGCACGGTCCACCGCCCCCCCAAGGGAAGGGGGACGCAAGGGTGGGGGAAAATTGGCTTGCGCGGGGGGGGGGGGGGTCGTTGGAGCCCCTTTCCCGGACCCCCCCCCTCCTTGGCTCCCGTGACGCGGCCTTGAAAAAGGTCATAGATGGTGGCAAATGAAGTGGAACTTCCATTGCGGGGGGGGGGGGGGGAGCAGTGCTGGTATCTATGTCCGGTTAGAGAGAAACACATAAAATTGGTTTTCGTCGGTAGCAGACTTGGATCCAAGCAGTGGGGAGACCACATGCACCATTACAGGCAGTCGTTGAGTGGTAGTGCAGCGGGTGGTGGATTTTTTGGTCGGCGGTTCAAACCCCGGTCCGCTCCACATGCTGGCGACGCCGCCGATGGCATTTGACTGACCAGGATTCGAACCGCCGACCGCAAAAACAGCAGCCGGCTGCGCTACCATTCTGCTGTGGGCTGTTGCAACTGATAGTGCATCCCCACTGCTTGGAGCCTTCTGCTTACAAATCATTACACCATGCCTTGGGGTATGCTACGTGAATGACCCCAAAAAAGGGGCGGTATACCACGCCCAGTCCCGCGCTTGATCGAACAACCTCTCTTCGAGGTGATTGGTACTTTACCAAGGGTTCTGTCACAGGAGCCGCATTGCCAGACCCCCCCCCCCCCCCTCCTTCGGGGGGCTCCCACGACCCCCCCCCGCGCAAGCCAATTTTCCCCCCGCCCAGTGTCACGGGTGTGGGCCCTTAGCCGCCAGGTACCACCGATTGGGCGGCGTTTGGCCGGCGGGTCACGGGGGCTTGGTCCGTGGCCCGGTCCCCCCTCCCTCCCCAGCGCACGGCACTTCTGTTGAAGGCGTCCGAGCGCGGGGCCCTCCTCCAAAATTCCGGCTGCTGTAACCCTGTCCCCCTGGGTCGCACCCCGGGAACGCACCTGGGCCCAGTCGTAGCGAAGTAATCATCGAGGTTGCCGCAAAGCCAACCCCAGCAACTGGTAGGAGATCCTGGGCTGGTAACCGGCCATGCGCAAGAAGGTGGCCATTAGCATATCGCGCAACCGGCGCACTTGGCGACGATCCTCTGCCCCCCTCGCCTCGTACAAGCCCATGTAGCGGGCGGGTGGCCCGTACGAAAGGAACCAGGCTAACCGCCGCGGTGGCAGGCCGCCCACCCCATCAATGATGACCAACTCCGCCTCGCGAACTTCCTGGGGCCAACGTCCCAAGATCTTGGGCAGAGGCCGGTCTGAATACCAGAGGACCCTTTGGGTCCCGCCCCAGCATGGGGGCCTGGATTGCCGTGGGGGTAAGATGGCGGCCAGTTGCCCGCGCTCGCACGCGGGCCACAGCAGGCTCGCCCCCGGCCACAGCCCGGCCATTGCTGGTCGGCTCCCCCACCCGTGGGAGGTCGGGTCGAAGCGCGCTGGCATCCGGGTCGCCAAGGCCCATGTGTGCCCGTCCTCGTCCCGGTAATAGACCTCCCTGGCCGCCGGGACGATGGGCATCTCCCGCTGACGGTCCAAGGCGTCCCAAAAGATGACGACCGTGGCCAGCACCCGCTGGGCGGCGCCCACCACTAGTCCCCGGTCGTACAAGTACCGCAGATCCTCCGGTTCCCATTCCCCGTAGGGATCGAGATACAGCGTGTGCACCCCCGCCCCCGGATGGGGATCGGCGTCCCCCGGTGAGCCCGCGCTGAGGGTGAAGGCATCGGGCCCGTACAGGACCACAATCCCCCATGAGGATAGCACGCGTCGCTGCCAACGCGCACACAATGTGTCCAGGCGTATGTGCAGCTGAGTGTGGACCGCCAACCGAAAGGGGTGGCGCCACGGGCAGGTGGAGACCCAATGGCGTACTCCTGCTGTCTGGAGACAAGCGGGGCAGGGGCGCTCGTCTCCGGCGTGCCCCAGACCGTCCCGGCGCGCCATCGTGCGGAGGTGTGCCCCCCACCGGATTAAGCCACGCTCGGTAACGGCGGCATAAACCCCCGGGGACTTGCGCTCCCCGTGTTCGGGGGCCTCCATATGGAGATCCCAAAGACGGCGCGCCGACGCCTCTACTAGAAAGTCCAGGTTGTGCACCTGGACATCGTTGTGGGTGAAACAGACCTGGGGTGTTTGGAGCCCCCCGATCCACCCTACCACGGGGCGGGCCCCGGAAGCCTGTTTCTTGGCTTCCCCGTCGGCAAGGTCCAATAGGGAGTCCAGGAAAGTGCCGACCCTGTGTGAGTACAAGTGCTAAGGCGCACTGAACCCCTCGGACAGCAACCCCGGCACGCCCGCAGTAGGTCGTCCGACCGCAAGGAGGATCCGGGGTTGCGGGACTGGACGGCATCTATATAGCCCTTGCTGTCGTGGAAGGACCACTGCGGGCCTCGGGTGCCCCACACCACCCGGTGGGTGCCGCGCGCCTGCAGCACCTCCCAGGCCATGTAGAGTTCCGCCTAGTAGGACCCGTCTACGTGGACCGGGATGGGGATCCGGTAAGTCTGGTGCCACCCGGTCGTGGGGTCCGCCACCACCAGCCCGCCACCGGCCGTGTGGTTGAGATACCAAGAGGCGTCCTGCACGAAAACCGCCTCAGCAGGTACGTTGTGCATGGTGACCCCCTCGGGGTGTACCTCTTGGGCCCACCGCATGCAGCGGGGCCACGGGGGGAGGGACTCCGGCCCACGAAACCGCGACGGCCAACGCGCTCTGCGGGTGCTGGACCAGTCCCGATAGCCGGCCGCCAGAGCCGCATGGCCATCGTTTGCCTCGTCGATGGTCGTCGCCGCGCCCAGTGGGTGTTTGCTCACCTCCACGGCGTGGCTCCCTGGGGCGGGCCACACCCGGATTTCCATGAGCCACGTATAGCGCAGGAACCGGTCATGGTCCGTGGGGTGGCACTCGCAGTCCGCCAGACCCCGGAGCACGCAGGGCATGTTCGGGTGGAACCGCCAGAGGGCGCACATATGCCCCCACCGGGCGGAAGCCCGGGTCAAGGGGTTGGGGTGGTTCAGCTGCCGGGGGTAGTTGAGCACAAACGTGGTCAACACGTCAGGACCCAGAGGGCGTATGCCGGAGAGCCCCGCCTGCACAGGCCCGAGCAAGCGGTGCGCTGGCAGGTTTTCCCCCACGATCGCCCGGAGGGCGGAGACGGCGGGGTAGTCCGCGAGGTGCCATACCCGGACCGTGTGGGGCTGAACCCCGGCCTGGAACCGGGCCATACCGCCCGCCTTCGGGTTGTACATGGCCGGGGGGTATTGCGCCCGCAAGGATTTGATGGGGATAACCGCGGAAGCACGCCGCGCCGCCATCATGAACTTCCGGAAATCCTCCTTATGGTACGTGTGTGGGAGGGCGTGTCGCCCCAGTGAGCGGATGTACTCCGTCTTCAACGACACGGGCAGCCAAACCCCGTTCATCATAACCGAGGGGACCCCGTACTGCACGCGCTGTCCCTCCATCCAGGTCCGTAGTACGTGCATTTTTGACACGTCGGACCCCAGAGCCACTGCGTCTTCCGCGGCAGGGAGGGCCCTGGCGATGGCGAACACGTCCTCCGGGGAGCCCCCGAGCCAAACCGTATCGTCGGCCCAGGCCAGACTGTGCAGAAGGCCTGCTGGGGTGAGCACCCTGGGGTAGTCTCAGGACACCATCTTCGCCCCTACTTCCCCCATAGGCGCGTAGTCCAACGGGGAAAGAGGGCAGCCCTGCCGGGACCCCGCGTCGAACCACCCTTCGGCGTGGTCGATATCATCCGTGCCAACCATGTCTAGGCGCATGTCCTCCACCAGGGAGCGGTGCAGGCGACACAGCTCCGGGCCGTAACCCACCACCTGGTGTATAGAGTCCCGGGACACGTGGTCCGGGGAACCGAAAGCGTGACGGACATCGTCGAGCACGGGCCAAGCTTCGCCCCCGGAGCCCCAGCGGTGCCAAAAATAGTCGTGCAGCACCCTGAGGAAGTCCCATATGGACGTTCCCGGCCACAGGGCGAATTGGCTGGGGGGGAGGAAACCGTGCTCCCGAAGCCAGGGCTGTTCCTCCTCCTTCACCACTAGACCCACCGCCTTGCGCAGAAGGACAAGGTTGGTGAGTGAGCGGGCGTTGGCCCCAATGCCATGGGGAGGTTTCTTAGGGAGGAGGTGGAGGTCCCGGTGCGAAAGGGCCTCCAGGTGTTCCCCCCACATGTAGCGGTTGACAACCTCACATACGATGGTGAGGCCGTCGTCGTCCATCTCCCGTAACATCCAGTACTGCAACTGGTCACGAGCCGGCGCCGTGTTGCCGGTGCGCTGGAGTATGCGGCGGAGGCGGGGGACCGTAGCCTTGGGCAACCCCAGTGGCTGTGCGGGTGTGACCCAACCCGTGAGGGCCCGGACGTCCCCCGGCGTCAACTCCCTCAACGTCTTTTGGTGTCGGTGACGAACCTCATCTAGAGCCACCTTGGCCTTGGCACGCGGCGCCACGTCCACACGAGCGCAGAACCGCGGTTGGACCGGCGGCGTGCGAGCTCGCCCGTACAGGTGGCGGAAAGCTCCACGGGAGGGTGTGGCGAAGGGGGCCACCTCCGGGAGATGGGAGAGATACCGCTGCAGGTTCCCCACCTCCCAGGTCTCCGCCAGGTCTTGGTGTAGATCCAAACGCTCTTTGAGCGTGTCCGGTGACTCCCACCATCGTGGGCACCCCTTAGCGTGTGCCTGGAGCTGACGATGGACATGGTCCACGCGTCCTCGGAGCTCCCCAAATTCACAGGGGGGGGGCCGTGGGCCCTCTCCACCGCTGGTATGGTGGAGGCCAGGAAATACTCGTACAGGGCCGCTAGACTCTCTGGCCGCGACCCCTCCTCCCGGCGGGCCGCTGATAAGGCCGCATGGTAGCTGCGTGTGATGCCCGGGTCACGTATTTGGAAATGTCTGGCGCGTAGGCGCACTGGGGGTCTATCTTCCGGGTCCTGAGCGTCCCGAGCGTCCCACACCACGGGACGGTGGTCCGAGGGGGAGGGGGAAGCCCTGTCCACCCATAGATGCCCCTCCTTCGGGGCAGGACCGTGCAGAATGTGGTCTATCACCCCCACGCACCCTCGCCCGTCGGTCCACGTGGGCGCCTCGGCTGCGGGACGACAGCGGATCAGGCCGGTGTCCTGAATAAACTCCTCCCACAGGATGGTGAGGGCAGCCGGGGCCTGCCGGAAGGGTGTCGCCCATCCTAGGTTGGCGTTGAGATCTCCCATCATTAGGGTATACACCCCACGACGAGGGGCCATGACGCCCATGGCCCATGCGAGGATGCTCCGCACCATGTCCAAGTCATGGTCGGCCGGGAAATACACCACCACCGCCAGGACGTGTCCTCCCCAACAGTGGTACTCCAGGGCTACGCCGCGCCCGCTCGAGTGCATGTCCCGCCATAACTCCCGAAAAGTGGGGTGCCACCGCACCAGCAACCCCACCCCGGCCGCCGGATGCGCCGCGGGGGTGATGTGGCCCAGTACATGGCGTGGACCACCATGAGGGCGGGTAGCTTGCCCACCACCTGTAGCCCCACCAGGTCCGGGTATCCCCAACCGCGCAGACAAGACCCCAAAGCCGGCACCTTACCCATTAGACCTCTCCGGAGGTTCAGGGTGACCGCTCGAAGGCCCCCGAGCCCGCGGTGGTCATAGGCGGTGTCCCTAGCGGGCGTGCCTAGCGTCCCCCGGTCCTTGGGACCCGCCGCGTGTTCCAAACGACGGAGGACGGCTTGCTGGGCCTTGGCGGGGAGCTCTAGCGCCGTGGAGCGCCGCAAGCACCGCCCCAGTGCCCGTGCGTCGATGTTGGCCGCAACGTAGGCGCTGGAGCTGCTGGATGCAGCCTTGAGCACCACCCGGCCGCGACTGTATGTGGACCTGGGCACCCACGTCACGGATCCCTCAGCTCCGGGCGGGTGGGTAACGCCCCCCCTACGGCTGTACACGTGTACCGAGTGGCCGCCAGAAACTTGGTACACGGCCATGTGGGCCGCCCACTGTTGTAGAATGGCGGGCAGGCGCCAGTCGCCGTGGAAAAAGGACACGTGTCCCAACGCGGGGTGGAGGCCCGGTAAGCTCTCCTGCGTCGCGGCCACGTCCCGCACGCCGCACATGGCGCCAGATACACCGAACACAATCCCCGACTGGGCAGAGGGGCGTCCCGGACATACTGAGTCCAGGGCCATAAGCTTGAGATGGCCGTGGGCCACGGCCCCCGGGGAGAACACGTCCCCGGCGTCCCACCCCAGAGTGACGGGTGAGGGGAGGGGCGGTTCGTCTTGGACGCCCCTTACGGGCTGGGTCCCCACACGGGGGGAGCCACCGGGTTCACCGGGGCGGGTGGGGCCGTGGTAGCGGCCGCTGGGACTGGTTCCCCGTACCAGGGCCCTGAGTACCCCGAGGGGGGTGCCGTCGCGTCCACGGCCGGGGCTGGCGGCCCGTATGGCTGGTGCTGATACGGAGCCTGTGGGACGCTCAACCCCTGCAAGGGCATGGCCGCCCCGTAGTGGGGCGCCCGGCCGTCCCCCGGGTAGCGGGGTTCCGTAGGCGGCGCTCCCCAGTAAACGGTGGACGGGGGGCAGGCCCCTGGTGACTGATGCGCTGGGCCCATGGGGTGCATCTCCGGCCAAGGGTAGGGGGACCGCTCCCCATAACCCATGGGGGGGTCGTACGACCGGTGGTCGTGCCCCCAGTTGTCGTCCCGGGGGAGCCATTGTGGTGGCTGGCGAGGTTGCTCGCTCCGCGCCGGCGTACGGGAATCGTAATGCCCATCCCAAGGGGCCCCCATTGACTGGGGAGCATGACGTGAGCCTCCTCGGTGAAAATCTTCCTCCGCTGAGGGGTATCAGCTTCCCCGTCGCGGGGTGTGGTCTCAGTCCGACCGATGGGGGGCCCGCGGGCGAGACCAGGAGGGGGACCGGCGCCGCTTCTGACCCTCATCACGATCTCGCGCCCGGATCACGCCTTTGGGCCCGGCCATAAGGTCCACACTACGAATGCGCTGGAGCACGGCGTTGGTCTTTTCCATATGGTGGGCCCGTAGCATCCCACCGGAGTACGGTTGTTTGTTGGCCCTGGCCCACTCGTAGGTGAAATGCTTGTCGGCGTCGCCTCCGCCCCCCTCCAGGGCGGAGGCAGCCTCAGGCCGCACGCCCACGAGTGCCCGAACCCCATCCTCCGTGTGGCATAGCTGCCCTTCGTCCTTGATATAGGACACACGGAAGTCCCCGAAGGCCTTCTTCAAGACCATGCCCGGCCGTCCTGGGGAAAGGGGGTATATGGCCTCCGGGGAGTCGCGCGGGTTGACGCGCCACCGGACCATGATGGCCACGGAGTACGTGTCGTAATCCGGGCCGCCTTTGCCCTTACCACGGAACTTGCCGCTCCCTCCGGCCTCGTTGGCCCGGGAAGCAGCCGCCACCTTGGCCGCCCCCTGGGAGTCCGGGGCCGGGGTCTGTGATCCGGGGGGCTCCGCCCGGCGGTCCCGGACAAACTCCCCGACCAGTTGGCCCAGCTCGGGCCGTGTTGGTAGGAGCCTGCCGAGGGCCGTATACTGGCTCCGCAGGTTGCTTTGGGGGAACTCCGGGGGGAGGTCCAGCCTCTTAGGCGTCACAAGTTGCCCGCCCCCCACCTGGCGCTATGGCCCACGGAAGTCCATGTTGTAGTGAGGAGAAAAATATGTGAAAAGGGGTGTTATTTTCGGGGTATCTATCTGCCCCCGGTGGCAATAGGCAAAATGAAGGTATGTATGTGAAATATATGCCGTTATTTCTATTTCTAGCTACACACAAATTTTCGAAATAAAGATACCAAATCACAAAAATATGGTGGTATTTTACATTTAGACCATTGCATTCCTTTAGTAGGGGGGGGGGGGTCTATCTATTATTACTTTTACCCCTTGGTTCCAGGGTTACCACAAAACCCACGTATACAGCACAAGTAAAAGAACAGCAAAAATATGGGTCATTGAAAAACAAATAAAACTATCCCCAAAGCATATACGTGTATTTCCTTTTTTTATGAACCTGGCCGAAATTTCGGCCAGTTTGTGCCAAAAAAATCAAAACACATGGTGTTATTCACCAGACAGGCCCAAGCTGGCCGAAATTTCGGCCAGGTCCTTCAAAACTTTAAATAACGTCACAGAAATGGATACCTTTGAGCTTTTTTGGAAGTTGGCCGAAATAAAGGCCAGCTTTTCCATTGGTTCCATTGGAAACATGCATGTGTATATACACCTTTTAACGCTTCTGGCCGAAATTTCGGCCAGGTTTTTGGTTTAACGTTGAATGACTATACTCATTTTCATTTTTTTAAGGGCTGGCCGAAATTTCTCCCAGCTCTCTGGTCTAATCACCTTTCATACGCTCATATTCGACTTTTTTGCCAGTCGGGTCCAAAAACATCAAAACACATGGTGTTATTCACCAGACAGGCCCAAGCTGGCCGAAATTTCGGCCAGGTCCTTCAAAACTTGAAACAACGTCACAGAAATGGATACCTTTGAGCTTTTTTGCAAGCCGGCCGAAATTGAGGCCAGCTTTTCCATTGGTTCCATTGGAAACATGCATGTGTATATACACCTTTCAACGCTTCTGGCCGAAATTTCGGCCAGCTTTTTGGTTTAGTGTTGAATGACTATACTCATTTTCATTCTTTTAAGGGCTGGCCGAAATTTCTCCCAGCTCTTTGCTCTAATCACCATTCATACACTCATATTCGGCTTTTTTTGTTGGTGTGGCCGAAATTTCGGCCAGCATTTCCTCTTTCTGCGCATATCAGCAATTGTTTTCCCATCCAACACATTCTTCTTGGTTCCAGGGTTTCCACAAAAGCCACCTATGAACCACAAGTAAAAGAGCAACAAAGATACGGTTCATGGAACAGCAAACAAAACTACCCCCAAAGGATATCCGTGTATTTCCCATTTTTATTAACCTGGCCCAAATTTCGGCCCGCTTTTCCAAGAACATCAAAACACATGGTCTTATTCACCGGACAGGCCCAAGCTGGCCGAAATTTCGGCCAGGTCCTTCAAAAGTTGAAGTAACGTCACCGAAATAAATACCTATGACGGTAGACATGCGCAAAGAACACAGGTGCACTCACATTTGAAGATGGTGTACAATGTACCACACTCAATGACAAGCAAATACTTGCCAACTGACAAATCCACACAGGCTATGGGAAAAAACAAGAGCAGTACACCAAAAACACTTAGGGACGCAGATGCTGGCCGAAATTTCGGCCAACCTTCGTACCGGCAAACAATATAACCCGTTGGGAATGGCAGTAGGCAACAAGAGACATACGAATGACTTTATAAAAAAGAAGATCTTGGATGTAATCCACAGGCGGTGCGGCCTTGAGATCGTCATAGCGCCGCGGCACACGATCCTCGGATAATTTATGGACGTGGCCAATGCTTCGGTCGTGGTCTATTACAATTTGGTTAAAGAAAACTTTTATTTTGGTTGTTGACGTGACCCAGTCGGATAACGTGATGGTGGTTGATGAATTTTTCATTGGTGGTGCCTTAGGCTTCCCTTGAAGTCCCTCTGTGCTTGCCTTATCCCCGTCAGGTTGATGGGCAGGTTGGGATTGCCCATTTTCGGACGCAGCTTCAGCTGGAGGGGAAATAAGCACCTCCTGTGAATCCAGTGCAGGCTCGGTCATAAAAAAGGATGCTACAGCAGGAGATTTCATGGAAGGAGAAGTAACAAAAGTGGCAATAACAAGCGCAATTCAACACAAAATGGCCCAAAATCGACGTCTTGACACGAATGATGGAATACCATAGCCGAAATTTCGGCCAGCCATGCACTGGATGTGAAACCACTGTTCAAAATTGGGTTGCCGAGAAGCTGGCCGAAATTTCGGCCAGAAATGTGTGTCATTTGGAATCAGGGGTCCACATAAGGCAACATTGGCCGAAATTTCGGCCAGCAAAATGCAAAACAGAGAATGTACACACAAAACAGTGGCAATGCGTGGCACACACCCCATACGAGCATGACAGTTATAGTAATACCAGAAGACATTAACGCTGTGAGAAGAAAGCAGCTTTATTGGAGTGTACGGTGTAATATTTATGCACAGCAAGAATTGCAAGTTGGCAGAAATTTCGGCCAGATGTTTTGGATGGGAAAACAATTGCTAATATGCGCAGAAATGGGACACACTGGCCGAAATTTCGGCCACACCGGCAAAAAAGCGGGATACGAGTGTATGAGAGGTGATTAGACCAGAGAGCTGGGAGAAATTTCGGCTAGCCCTTAAAAAAATGAAAATGAGTATAGTCATTCAACACTAAACCAAAAAGCTGGCCGAAACTTCGGCCAGAAGCGCTAAAAGGTGTATATAGACATGCATGTTTCCAATGGAACCAATGGAAAAGCTGGCCTCAATTTTGGCCAACTTCCAAAAAAGCTCAAAGGTATCCATTTCCGTGACGTTATTTCAAGTTTTGAAGGACCTGGCCGAAATTTCGGCCAGCTTGGGCCTGTCTGGTGAATACTACCATGTGTTTTGATTTTTTTGGCACACACTGGCAAAAAAGCCGAATATGAGCGTATGAAAGGTGATTAGACCAGAGAGCTGGGAGAAATTTCGGCCAGCCCTTAAAATAATCAAAATGAGTATAGTCATTCAATGTTAAACCAAAAACCTGGCCGAAATTTCGGCCAGAAGCGTTAAAAAGTGGATATACACATGCATGTTTCCAATGGAACCAATGGAAAAGCTGGCCTGAAATTCGGCCAAATTCCAAAAAACCGCAAAGGTATCCATTTCTGTGACGTTATTTAAAGTTTTGAAGGACCTGGCCGAAATTTCGGCCAGCTTGGGCCTGTCACGTGAATAAGACCATGTGTTTTGACGTTCTTGGAAAAGCTGGCCGAAATTTCGGCCAGGTTAATAAAAATAGGAAATACACGTATATCCTTTGGGGGTAGTTTTGTTTGCTGTTCAATGAACCGTATCTTTGCTGTTCTTTCACTTGTGGTGTATAGGACGGTTTTGTGGAATCCCTGGAACCAAGAAGAATGTGTTGGATGGGAAAACAATTGCTGATATGCGCAGAAAGAGGAAATGCTGGCCGAAATTTCGGCCACACCAACAAAAAAAAGCCCAGTATAAGTGTATGAATGGTGATTAGAGCAGAGAGCCGGGAGAAATTTCGGCCAGCCCTTAAAAAAATGAAAAGGAGTATAGTCATTCAACATTAAACCAAAAAGCTGGCCGAAATTTCGGCCAGAAGCGTTAAAAGGTGTATATACACATGGATGTTTCCAATAGAGCCCAAAAGCTGGCCTCAATTTCGGCCAGCTTGCAAAAAACCTCAAACATGATACACTAGATGAAGCGGATACCTAAGGCTAACACATCACCACCCATTTCAATGGATGTCACACAACGCTGGTACGAACATTGCTCACATATGTCAAATAGCATACTCAAACTAGAAATGTAGAATATTCTCACATCGTGCGTATATGGGGTCCTAGAGGGCGGGCAACTTGTAACGCCTAAGAGCCTGGTAGCCAGGTGCAGATGGAGCTTCTGGGCCTCCCCCGTCTGCGAGTCCGGCGGTACCTCGTTGAGGTACACCAAGAGGGCGCGGAGCTCGTCCCGCCCCGGTGTGGAGGTTGCAATCCCGGCCGCATCCGTGGCAGTGGGGGTGGTGTCCCCCCCGGAGCGGTTCCCGGGGGTGGCCGCGGCGTCGGGCTGGCCGGCCGTGCGGACCGCCGGGGGGGCCTGTAGCCCGTCGTGTGGCGTTGGGGCCGTGCCCGTCGGGCGGGCGTTCGTGGGCAACCCCAAGTGGGGTCCCTATCCCACGGCCTCCGTCGGGAGGTGCAGAACGGGCTGGACTGGGACCCGCAACCGACGCGAGAGCTGCTCCAGGGACGGAGGGGGGTCCACACGCAGGACCGCTGCGCAGACCAGGGTCGCACACATCTCCCGGAAATTCGGGTTGGCTGTGGAGGGCGGCCCGTACCCCGTGGGCACCCAGCCCCGCAGAGCCCGCTCCACTGCGGGCTGTGAGATGTGTTCATCCCGAACAATCTGCACAGCCTCGAGGATGGCGGGGAGGTGCCGGCTGAGGCGCTCGTCCACCGCCCCCGCGACATTGCGTGCCGCCCGCTGGGCGTAGGCGAGCTGTCGGCGGAGGCTGCTGCCCTCCTCCTCGAGGCACCTCGTGCGGGCCCGCTGCCGCACCAGTTCCCCGCTGACCGTGGCGTGGTCACGCCGCATGGAGGCCAAGTCCCCCTCGGAGCGGTGTACGTCCGCACGGACCCGCTGTAGCTCCTGCAGGCGGCGATCCTGCTCCGAGGACAGGGCCTAACACGTGGCCTGCGCGTCTTCCGGGTCGCGTTGCAGGTCCTGGAGACGCCGGGACTCCCATAGAGGGGGATAGCAGCCCGCGTCCAAGGGGGGGCAACCCCCTGCACCCGTAAGCTCCGGGTGCCAGCGTTCACCCGGGCTGCTGACGGGGGCGACGTCCCGGTGGGGCACGCCCGCCGCGGTGCCAGGTGGGCATAGGAGACCGGCCCCGTCGCCCAGAGAAACATCCACCCTGGCCCCCTCGGGCACGGGTCTTTCTGGAGTTGCGGCTGCCGGGCTTGCGTATGAGCCCCCGGCAGAGCCCCGGGTAGGGAGCTTTGGAGTACCCGTGACAAGCAGGGGAAACCCTAACTAGGCCGCGCGATGGGCAGCCACCAATGCACAGCCCCCGTCGGACGGCGTACGCCGGCTGTCCGCCATGTGGATGGTGCGACGGTCCGCCGACACAGAACTGCCCCCAAGACCTGAGTCTGTGGAGCCCGGAATCGCCAACGGGGTGGGAGAGTCTTCCACATGTTCCCCTATTGGGGATTCCGCGTCAAACTCATAGATGGAGGTACCTCCAAATTTGATTGCGCGGCTGACCCCCATCGGGTTCGAGGGGGATTCCCCCTCAGGGGTATGTGCCCCCTGAGAGACCGCGTTGCTCCGCGCGGACGGGACCGCGCCGGTTGTAGTCCCCGCGGAGGGCTCAAGCAGTCGCCAAGGGTTGGAGACCGTTGGGTCCACGCCGTCTACGTTCACGTCAGGTTGCGTGGGGTCGTCGTCCCCGGCTGTGTCCGCATCCACAACCGGCGAGGCGTCAGCGCCCACCGGGACGGAAAGGTCCGCAGCGGCTGCACTACCTCAGGTGCGGGAAGATACCCGCGTCCAGGACGCAGCACCGAGAGGGGCTTCAGTGCCCCGGGTGGCAAGCAGTGCTAGAACGGGGGTTGAGGCCCACGATGGCGTGATATCGCCTAGCAGCTCCCCCAGTGCCTCCACCGTGGTAACCGGTAAGGTGGAAGCCTCAAAAGCACCCCGGAGGACGTCCAGGGGCCAATCCCGGATTTCAGGTAACCCCTTCGGTAACGGGGTCACCGGTACCCCCGCGCTGGCGCCTCCCACTTGACGGGAGGCCAACACCATAAGCCTGGCCCAAAGTTCGTTCCCCGTGCCGGATATGTCGGATATGCTGGACCCCAATCAGCTTGACAGCCGGGGGAGAGAAAGGGAGCAATCGGACCTAACGCCGCATTGGCTGTGCTATGGTGCACCTGCGGTGCACTGGCGGATTCGGCCAGGGTGTCATCCACTTTCATAATTTCCGCCAAAAGTTTCCGTAGTCGCAGAGTGTCGAAAGGGGCGCACCCCGGGATGACCCGTCGGGCCAGATCCAAATGGCGAGGATGCATGGTAATCCCCAGGTACTCGACCAAAGGCCCCCCAGCTGCCACCATAAGGGGGAAGTGCCGGGAGACGAAAGTTTGGGCGTCATAAGACCCGTGTAACCGAAGTAACCGTGGCCGTGAGGCACAACCCCCGCGGAGTCAAGGTGAAGCACAAGCCCCGCGGAGTCAAGATAGCCCCCATGGGTCGGGCCCAGCGTAGGGCGTCTGGCACCTCTTCCAGGCGCCCCCGGGCGACCTCCGGGAGTCCGTGGCGGCCTGTAGCAGCGCCTTGTCGCTGGCCACTGACCAGCTATCCCTCAGGCGACTGTGCGCCGCTGAGGACCCCTGCCGGATGGCATCTATCAGTGGGGAGTCCCGGAAGTCAGGTTCTCCGGGGAAAGCCAGGTCGATAGGGCTACTGATTTTGCATTCTCGGTGTCCTGCAAAGACGGGGGTACCTCAGCACCCCACACCCCTCCCTCCGCGATGGAGGGCGGCAGGACAGAACGCACGCTTGGAGTGGATCCACCGACGGCGACCTTCCCCGGTCCACCTGCCGGGGGAGAGGCGGGAGCCGCTAGGGCAGCCCGCCTCGCCTCCGAGGAGAATGGGTGCCGAGACCAGGAGCCTCCGCACAAGCTCCTTCGCACGGGCCCGTAGGTGTCCCCAGCCCCTGGGGGTCCCAGCGGAACCGGGAAGGCCCGAGTTGAACCGCCTCCGTGCGGGGTGGGGTGGCACTATACCCTCGGGCCCCACAGGCGTCCCTATCCCCCGCGACCTAGATAATACCGGCGGGATCCGGACGTAACCGCCGCTGTATGGGCCCCCGTCCCTCTGCGGCCACGGGCGTTCATTTCCGCCGCGGCCCAGGCAGGACTGGAGGGACCCGGGTGAAACCGCCACTGTGTGGGGGTGTATAGAGCCGTGCGCCCTCAAACCCCCACGGGGCGTCCTTATCCCTCCGCGGCCCAGGCAAGACCGTAGGGACTCGGGTGTAACCGCCGCTGTGTGGGGGAGGCACCTCTCCGTGTGCCCACAAACCCCCAGGGGGCGTCCCTATCCCTCCGCGGCCCAGGCGGGACCAAAGGGACTCGGGTGTAACAGAGCTGTGTGGGGGAGGGACCTCTCCGTGTGCCCACGATCCCCCACGGGGCGACCCTATCCCTCGGCGGCCCAAACAGGACCGGAGGGACTCGGGTGTAACCGCCACTGTGTGGGGGTGTATAGAGCCGTGCGCCCTCAAACCCCCACGGGGCGTCCCTATCCCTCCGCGGCCCAGGCAGGACCGTAGGGACTCGGGTGTAACCGCCGCTGTGTGGGGGAGGGACCTCTCACTATGCCCACAAACCCCCATGGGGCGTCCCTATCCCTCCGCGGCCCAGGCAGGACCGTAGGGACTCGGGTGTAACCGCCGCTGTGTGGGGGAGGGACCTCTCCGTGTGCCCACAAACCCCCACGGGGCGTCCCTATCCCTCCGCGGCCCAGGCAGGACCGGAGGGACTCAGGTGTAACCGACCCTGTGTGGGGGAGGGACCTCTCCGTGTGCCCACAACCCCCACGGGGCGTCCCTATCCCTCCGCGGCCCAGGCAGGACCGGAGGGACTCGGGTGTAACCGCCGCTGTGTTGGGGAGGGACCTCTCCGTGTGCCCACAATCCCCCACGGGGCGTCCCTATCCCTCCGCGGTCCAGGCAGGGCCGGAGGGACTCGGGTGTAACTGCCGCTGTGTGGGGGAGGGACCTCTCCGTGTGCCCACCATCCCCCACGGGGCGTCCCTATCCCTCCGCAGCCCTGGCAAGACCGGAGGGACTCGGGTGTAACCGCCGCTGTGTGGGGGTGGAACGTGTCGTGCGCCCGCAATCTTCCACGGGGCGTCCCTATCCCTCCGCGGTCCAGGCAGGGCCGGAGGGACTCGGGTGTAACCACCGCTGTCTGGGTGCTGGTGGTGCCGTGTGCCCCCCGATCCCTACGGGGCGCCCCGATCTCCGCGTGTCCCAGGCGGGTCCCGGGGGACTAGGGTGCCATAGCCCCCGTGGGCGTTCGGGGAGGTGTGTTGTCCATCTGCCCCTCTCCCCGCAGACGGAGATGGGGAGACGCCCACGCGTAGCCCTTGCGGTCGCAGTGGGGGTCTCCCAGTGCCGTGGGTGGCTGGGGGGTGGGTTGGTCCTAACCCCTTCCTATCTATTAGCAACAGCAGGCAAGTAAGCAGGCAGTACCGGAGGTCATAACCCCGGGGTAGCAGTAGCAGGGACTCAACGTGAGTCCTCTTAACCATCAACAACCCCAAATTCCGCCGGGGCTTAACTCCCGAACGTAACGGTATTTGGGGCCCCCGTGGGCCTTATAAGCCCACGGAGTGTGCTCAGGCGTGGCTACCAGCACTTAATATCTGGCCTGTCATACCCATCGCTGGGCTCGCCTCAGCACGGCCGGTCGGGTCCGGCTCTTGGGGGTGCGCACTAAACTAGCCCCGGGGGAAGGGCCATTTACCCGTTTAAGCATTAATTATAGCAGTAAGCACTATTTATTACGTTAGATGTTTACTCAGCGCAAGTTTTTACCACGCAGACATGCCCCTTCCAGTGGTGCGCTCACCTTTGGGGCTGCCGTTGGGGGGTCCGAGGCTTTTACCCGGACCTCCGGCCCTCCCTGGTTGTTGGCCGGAGGCGTACATTATACAATACTCAGGTTCTTTCAGTGACGTATTTACTTTACTTGATACATACACATCTGGGGCCTGGGGGGGATGGCCTCCCCCATAAAAGTCACTTCTTCTCGCCTGGAGGGGATGGCGCCCCCTCACGGCACAACAACCGGGGGGCCTCCCCTTGGTTCATATATCCTTCAAATTGGCAGCGCCGTTGTTGGCGTCACCGGTGGTATGAACTCGGGGGGCGTCCCCTTATTTCAATTTCATCCAACGTATTCCGACCGGCACCCCACCAGGGATTCCCGGCATGGGGGGCACGGGGGGGGCCTCCCCTTATTTCAAAGTTCTTCTCGTTTTTATTCCCAAGTTCACACTTCACACAAGTCCCGCGACCTGGGGGGCCTCGCCTTCTTTAAGGGTAGTGTACGCCGCTGGTAGGGGATGGCGCCCCTCCGCGTTATCAGCTCTGGGGGCTTCCCTTCGGGGCCACCGAAAACGGCGCGCCCCTCGGACACCTCAAGCCACGGGGAGGGGCCGACGCCCCTCCGCGGTAAGATTCGGGGGACCGCCCCTTCCATCATGGTCCCCATACTCTCCTGTGGAACGGGGGGCCTGCGCTTAGTTCATGGGGAGCCAGGGCTGCAAAATGTGAGTAGGTGCCAGCACCCCAGCGCAATGAGCACCGTAGCGGCAGGTTGTGGCCCTGTCCCCAGCCACGCCGCTGACCCCCCTTCACTCCATCATCCCCCCATGTCCTCACGCACGGCCACCATCCCATGATGTACCTGTGCAGAGACACACGGTGTGAGGGGTTGGGGAGCGGACAAAGGAAGCGGGGCCTGGGACGGGCTGGGCCACACGGAGACCCGGAGCACCCTTGCATACCACCACAACCCGGTGGAGCCCGTCCTGTGCCATCGTGGCTCCTCCACGGTGGCCGGCGAGGGGTGGGGCGCGTTATCCCGTGAGCCAGCCGCCGCGGCTGGGCTGGGTCACCCCCCAGATTGCGTGTTAGCCCACGGGACCCTCCCCCATGGTTTCACCCCCACACCACGGTGAGGTCACGCGCCCCTGGGCGGCCGTGGGGGAGTACACACACAAGGCGGTGCACACAAAAGGCGGTTTGTAGCCACCGCAGGGCTCTTGTTATTTAAGGGGCCACAGGCAAGGCGGTGCACATAGAAGGCGGTACACACACAAGGCGGTGCACACAAAAAGCGGTCTGTAGCCACCGCAGGAGTCTTGGTATTTAAGGGGCCACAGGCAAGGCGGCACACACACAAGGTGGTATACACACAAGGCGGTGCACACAAAAGGCGGTCTGTAGCCACCGCAGGAGTCTTGTTATTTAAGGGGCCACAGGCAAGGCGGTACACACACAAGGTGGTGCACACAAAAGGCGGTCTGTAGCCACCGCAAGAGTCTTCTTATTTAAGGGGTCACGGGCAAGGCATTGCACATAAAAGGCGGTACACACACAAGGCGGTGCACACAAAAGGCGGTCTATAGCCACCGCAAGAGTCTTGTTATTTAAGTGGCCACAAGCAAGGCGGTACACACACAACGCGGTGCACAGGGGGGGGGGGTTGGCGCGCCAACGAGGCTCACAGGGGGGGGGGGGGTTGGCGCTAACGAGGCGCACGGGGGAGGGGGGGTTGGCACTAACGAGGCGCACGGGGGGGGGGGGGGGAGTTTGGCGCTAACGAGGCGCACGGGGGGGGGTGCGAACAGGCGCGCGGGGGGGGGGGGGTTGGCGCTAACGAGGGGCACGGGGGGGGGGGGGGTTGGCGCTAACGAGGCGCGGGGGGGGGGGGGGGGTTTGGCGCTAACGAGGCGCGCGGGGGGGGGGGGGATTGGCGCTCTAACCAGGCGCACGAGGGGAGGGGGGGCACTCACGAGACGCGTAGTCCGCATACAAGTCCGTGCATACACAAGGCGGTGCACATACAAGCCGGTGCACACAAAAGGCGGTTTGTAGCCACCGCAGGAGTCTTGTTATTTAAGGCACCACGGGCAAGGCAGCACACATAGAAGGCGGTACACACACAAGGCGGTGCACACAAAAGGCAGCCTGTAGCCACCGCAGGAGTCTTGTTATTTAAGGGGCCACATGCAGGCAGTACACACACAAGGCGGTATACACACAAGGCGGTGCACACAAAAAGCGGTCTGTAGCCACCACAGGAGTCTTGTTATTTAAGGGGCGACAGGCAAGGCGGTACACACACAAGGCGGTATACACAAAAGGCGGTCTGTAGCCACCGCATGAGTCTTGTTATTTAAGGGGCCACAGGCAAGGCGGTGCACATACAAGGCGGTGCACACAAAAGGCGGTCTGTAGCCACCGCAGGAGTCTTCTTATTTAAGAGGCCACAGGCAAGGCGGTGCA